>JAECXJ010000293.1:600000-907300 GCA_018152295.1 Drosophila carrolli | reverse complement strand
AGATACAAATATAGTAGAAACAAAAGAAAACATAATGGCAGATCCAGCTGCCCAACGGGCATATATTAAAGAAATATCAAGTGCCATTCCGAAATTTAACGGACAAAAACTACACTTGCATAGATTTGTAACAGCTTTGAAGCTGGTTGACCTGACAAAGGGAACGTTTGAAGATTTGGCTGTAGAAGTCGTCAAATCAAAAATTGTAGGATCTACACTATATAAGGTTCAAAATGAACTAACGATAAAATCAATAATTCAAAAACTGCAAGACACTATTGTCGGTGAAACATCTGACGTTGTCAAAGCAAAAATGGCTAAAACAAGCCAAAAAGGCAAAACAGCGGAAAAATTTACAAATGAAATAGACAACCTACGAAAGCTCCTTGAAGCTTCATACATTGACGAAGGACTACCGGCTGAACATGCCGACAAGTTCAGCACAAAGGAAGCTATAACCACAATGATCAAAAATTGTGAGCATGGCCGACTTAAGACTATCCTAGAAGCTGGCAACTTTTCAACAATGAATGAAGCAGTCACGAAATACATACAGTGTAGTACTGAGATGACAGGCAACGCCAACTCAATCCTATACACACAAAAAGGAAACAACTATCGTGGTAATAACTTCAGAAATAATTATCGCGGTAGGGGTAACAACAGAGGTAATTATCAAAATAATGGATATTACCAAAACAATGGTTATAACCAAAATAACGGTTATAACCGAAACCATAATAACCAGACCAACAATAACTACAGAGGTCGTGGTAATTATAGAGGAAACAATCGTGGTGGAAACAATAATGGATATAACTCCAATAACAACGCCAACGGTAATAACAATACCAATACAAACGCAAACAGACAAAATAACAATAATAATGTCCGACAAGTACAAACAACTTCGGAAAACCAATAAAGGCCCTTAAGATAAAAAAACCCAGTAAAGAATACGGTTCACACTATCAATCTTAACTTCAATCTTTTTATTTCACTTAAAAATGAAAACACAAATAAAATATATACATTACTAGTTGATACAGGTGCAGACATCTCTCTAATCAAAGAATCCTCAGACTCATTTAACAATGTTGACTATAAAAATATTACGCAAATATCAGGCGTTGGTGAAGGAACAACAAATTCAAAAGGTTTAGCAGCAATAGAACTTCTATCAGGCAACTATGCTATACCACATAATTTCCATATAGTAACGTCCAACTTTCCTATTCCATGTGATGGAATTATAGGAATAGATTTTATGAAAAATACAATTGTCAAATAGATTTAAAACCAGAAAATGATTGGCTTATACTCAGACCAGATAATCTCTATAATCCGATTAATATTCCGATAAATCATACACTCCAAAATAATTCGACAATTTTACCAGCTAGATCTGAAGTCGTCCGAAAAATAACTATAAATTCAGCAACCAGGTATATAGTAATACCAAACCAAGAAATCCAAAATGGAGTATTCATTGGAAATACCATTGCAGATTCTAAAAACACTTTTGTCCGAATTCTAAATACAACAAATAAAACAGCAATTCTTCAATTAAATACACTTAAAGTCGAACCATTGGATAATTACGATATAATTAAATCCGATAAAAATACAAATAAAGAAGAAATCTTAGAAAAACTTAACAAAAATTTCCCGCCTCAATTTAAAGAAATACTTAGAGAATTATGCACCAAATACACAGATATATTCGGAATAGAAACCGAACCGATATCAACTAATAATTTCTATAAACAAAAAATAAGAATGAAAGATGATGAACCAGTATACATAAAGAATTACAGAATCCCCCACAGTCAAAAAGAAGAAGTAGAAAAACAAGTAGAAAAACTAATTAAAGATAAAATAATAGAACCATCAGTTTCAGAATACAACAGTCCATTATTAATAGTCCCAAAAAATCATTACCAAATTGCGGATACAAAAAGGTGGCGTTTAGTAATTGATTACCGCCAAATTAACAAAAAAAATTTTATCAGATAAATTTCCACTACCAAGAATAGACGATATTCTTGACCAATTAGGTAGAGCTAAATACTTTTCATGTCTAGATCTAATGTCAGGATTTCATCAAATAGAACTCGAAGATACGTCTAGAAATATAACGTCCTTTTCCACGAGCAATGGCTCCTATCGTTTTACACGATTACCTTATGGTTTAAAAATAGCGCCAAATTCTTTCCAAAGAATGATGACAATTGCATTTTCAGGTATCGAACCTTCTCAGGCATTCTTGTATATGGATGACCTAATTGTCATCGGTTGTTCAGAAAAACACATGATTAAAAATCTTACAAACGTTTTTGATCTATGTAGAAAAACAATCTTAAACTGCACCCAGAGAAGTGCACATTTTTCAGACACGAACTGACCTTTCTTGGACACAAGTGTACTGACAAAGGTATTTTACCAGATAGTAAAAAATACGAAGTAATAGAAAAATACCCAGTCCCAACGGACGCAGACAGCGCTAGAAGATTCGTTGCATTTTGCAATTACTACAGACGTTTTATTAAAAATTTTTCCGATTACTCACGTCACATAACTAGATTATGTAAAAAGAATGTTAAATTTGAATGGACAGATAAATGTCAAAACGCATTCGAATACTTAAAAACCCAATTGATGAAACCCATATTATTGCAATATCCCGATTTTAATAAAGAATTTTGCATAACAACAGATGCAAGCAAACAAGCATGTGGAGCTGTTCTTGCTCAAGATTACAATAACATTCAGCTACCAGTAGCCTATGCATCAAGATCCTTTACGAAAGGAGAAAGTAATAAAAATACAACAGAACAAGAGCTAGCAGCTATCCACTGGGCAATAAACCATTTTCGACCATATATTTATGGAAAACATTTCACAGTCAAAACAGACCATAGGCCATTAACCTATCTATTTTCAATGACAAATCCAAGTTCGAAATTAACACGAATGAGATTAGACTTGGAAGAATATGATTTTACTGTGGAATATCTTAAGGGAAAAGACAACCATATAGCCGACGCGCTATCAAGAATAACAATAACGGATTTAAAAAAATATCCAGACAAATAATAAAATTCTGAAAGTCACTACCAGAAATCAAAGTAAACAGAAAAATTCCTGCGCAGGAACAGAAAATGAAAAAATAGATTTGCCTAGGCATAATCTTAATAAAGCTTCTCAGCCCAACGTATACGAAGTCATTGTTAATGACGAGGTACGAAAAGTAGTGACCTTGCGAATAACTGATTCACTTTGCTTACTAAAGCATGGAAAAAGGTTATAGCAAGAATTGATGTTAGCGATTTGTACACCAATGAAATTCTCGACTTAGGTCAGTTCTTTCAAAGGCTTGAAAAAAGAAGCCGGTATACTTAATATCAGCCAACTCAAAGTGGCACCGAGCGAAAAGATCTTTGAAACCATTTCAATGGAATCTTTTAAAATTATGGGCAATAAAAATTACAATCATTAAGAGTAGCGCTACTCAAGCCGGTGACCCAATTATCAAATAATGATAAAGAGAAAGAAGCATTACTGTTTACATTCCATGATGATCCAATACAAGGAGGTCATACAGGCATAGCTAGAACATTAGCAAAAATAAAAAGGCATTATTATTGGAAAAACATGACCAAAGATATAACAAAATATATAACAAAATGTCCTAAATGCCAAAAAGCAAAGACAACAAAACATACAAAGACCCCATTAACTATCACAGAAACGCCACAAACGGCTTTCGACAGGGTAATTGTGGATACGATCGGTCCACTACCTAAATCTGAACAAGGAAATGAATACATAGTAACGCTAATTTGCGATTTAACTAAGTACCTTGTAGCCATACCAATCCAGAACAAAAGTGCAAAAACAGTAGCAAAAGCTATATTCGAAGATTTTATTCTGAAGTACGGTCCAATGAAGACGTTCATTACGGATATGGGAACAGAATACAAAAATTGATAATTGAAGATTTATGTAAAAACTTAAATATCAAAAACATAACTTCAACAGCACATCATCACCAGACTGTAGGAACCGTGGAGCGAAGCCACAGAACATTTAATGAGTTCATCCGCTCATACATCTCAGTTGATAAAACAGATTGGGATGTATGGTTGAAATACTTCGTATACTGTTTCAACACAACACCCTCTATGGCACATGACTATTGTCCATACGAGTTAGTTTTTGGTAAAACATCTAATTTAGCCAAACACTTCAATAGTATAGATAATATACAACCATTATATAACACAGATGATTACGCTAAAGAATCTAAGTTTAGACTAGAACAAGCATTTAAGAGAGCTAGATTAATGCTAGAATGCCATAAACACAAACAAAAACTTAACTATGACAGAAATATTTTGAACTTTGATTTAAAAATCGGGGACCAAGTTTTACTAAAAAATGAAACAGGGCACAAGCTAGACTATAAATACACTGGACCATATAAGGTAGAAAGTATAGAAGAAAGAGAAAACATAGTAATTTCAAATAACAAAAATAAGAAGCAAACAGTTCATAAGGATAGGTTAAAAATTTTTATTTCATAATCACTTTAATTCTCTTACATATATATCACGTATGACCATACACAATAAGAACCATACACAAAAAAAAACCATAATTAAATTGAAAAAAAAAAAAAAATAAAATAAATGAATTATATATAAATATCACTTTTGATTCAAAACAATACTTTCTGATTCAAAACAATTTTTAATAAATTAAACTACATTTATATTAAATATACACCTAGAAAATAACTCCATATAATTACGTTATTTTTCAAAAGGAGGGAGATGTAGTATGTTCACATATCGAATGCACACTGTACTCAGTGTTACGCATCGACTTAAGTACAGACACCTTATTTGGCATTTTGCATTTGGCCACAATAACAAAACACAAATATATAAATCTAGCAGTTCCCGAGTGCCCGGTTATATGACCGCCCTCGAATGCGTGGGAACTGCAGTCTAAGCATATTTGATATGTGCGACCGCTCCGACGGCCAAGTGAACATAGTATCTCTCTCTCTCATATATAAAGACAATTATACATAAGCGTCGACCGCTGCTCTGCCGGCGTCTCTGCCGACATAGCCGGCCGATCTTAGCTTTATGAAAACATGTAATAGAATTAAGAAATCAGAATTGAAAATAAAAAGCTTGGGAGCGTACCTCTGAGTCGCTCCCAATTCAACAAAAAATTATAACAAAGCCTCATAAAGGAAACTTAACACAGAATACTTAAAGGGAAAAGACAACTATGTAGCTGATGCGTTATCAAGAATAACCATCAAAGACCTAAAAAATATAACTGGCAATATCAATAAAGTCACTACAAGATATCAGAATAGACAGAAAATCCGCGCGGAAAATAAAGAAAAATAATTGCCTATGCAATCTTTAGATACAGGCCCAATGTATATGAAGTCATAAACAATGACGAAGTACGTAAAGTAGTAACATTGCATGTACAAGATATGTTATGTTTTTTAAACATGGCAGAAAAATTACTGCAAGATATGATGTTAGCGATTTATGTACCAATGGAATCCTAGACTTAGGTCCATTTTTCCAAAGGCTTGAAATGCAAGCCGGTATAAATAAAATCAACGACAGAGTGATAGTGGACACTATAGGTCCACTACCAAAATCAGAAAATGGCAACGAGTATGCAGTCACTTTAATATGTGACTTAACTAAGTATTTAGTTGCCATACCTGTTCCAAATAAAATTGCTAATACTGTCGCTAAAGCAATATTTTAATCTTTTATTCTGAAGTACGGTCCAATAAAGACGTTCATTACGGACATGGGAACAGAATACACGAATTCAATTATATGCAATTTGTGCCAATATTTAAATATTAAAAATATTACATCTACAGCACACCCCACCACCAGACCGTTGGAACAATAGAAAGAAGTCATACAACCTTTAATGAATACATACGATCTTATATATCGGTTGATAAAACTGATTGGGACGTATGGCTTCAATACTTTGTATTTTGTTTCAACACGACCCCCTCTATGGCACATAATTATTGTCCATATGAGCTCGTATTTGGTAAAACAAGTAATTTGCCAAAACAGTTTTATAGCATAGATAGCATAGAAACAATATATAATATAGATGATTTTGCTAAAGAAAGTAAATACAGATTAGAAGTAGCATATAAAAGAGCTAGGATAATGAAAGAAGAGCATAAGAATAAAAATAAAGTACTATATGATCATAAAGTAAACAATATAGATATATCAGTAGGAGATAAAGTGTTATTAAGAAAAGAAACAGGTCATAAGTTAGATTATAAATATACTAGCCCGTATAAAGTAACGGAAATAGGAGATAGAAATAATATTATAATAGTTAATGACAAAAATAAAAAGCAGATAATTCATAAGGATAGACTAAAACTTTTTATTTCATAATCAAACTAAGTATGGCCATACATAGATAAAAACATACATATATAAATATTTTATATATATAAATATTTATACCCTTACAGAGGGTATTATAATTTTGGTCAAAAGTGTGCAACGCAGTGAAGGAGACATCTCCGACCCTATAAAGTATATATATTCTTGATCAGGATCACCTCCTGAGTTGATATAGCCATGTCCGTCTGTCCGTCTGTCTGTCCGTCTGTCTGTTTCTACGCGAACTAGTCTCTCAGTTTTAAAGATATCGAATTGAAACTTAGCACACACCCTTCTTTTCTTTGCACGCAGTATATAAGTCGGAACGGTCGGGATCAGACGACTATATCCTATAGCTGCCATATAACTGATTGATCGGAAATGCCATAACTTTGGTGTTTGTAAAGTTAGGAAGTTGGGATTTTCTATGGGCTTTATTTTTGGCAAATCAGTCTCTCAGTTTTAAAGATATCGAATTGAAACTTAGCACACACCCTTCTTTTTTCTGCACGCAGTATATAAGTCGGAACGGTCGGGATCAGACGACTATATCCTATAGGTGCCATATAACTGATTGATCGGAAATGCCATAACTTTGGTGTTTGTAAAGTTAGGAAGTTGGGATTTTCTATGGGCTTTATTTTTGGCAAATCAGTCCGACCTACCAAATTTCATAAGGATCGGCCGACTATATCCTATAGCTGTCATATAACTGAACGATCGGAAATACCATAGCTTTGGTGTTTGTAAAAGTTAGGAAGTTAAGATTTTCTATGGGTTTTAGTTTTGGCCGATCAATCTGACCTACCGAATTTCATGAGAATCGGCCGACTATATCTTATAGCTGCAATATAACTGAACGATCGGATATGCCATAACTTTGGTGTTGTTAAAGTAAGGAAGTTGGGATTTTTATGAGTATTAAGAATGCATCTTATAAATAATTTTGAAGTTCACATAAATGTTCACTTCCTAGAATTGATGACATTTTAGATCAACTAGGGCGAGCAAAATATTTTTCGTGTCTTGACCTTATGTCGGGATTCCACCAAATTGAACTCGAAAAAGTTCACGAGATATAACGTCATTTTCAACAAGCAATGGCTCGTAACGTTTCACGCGATTACCTTTCGGTTTAAAAATAGTGCCTAATTCATTTCAGAGGATGATGACTATTGCATTCTCTGGATTAGAACCTTCACTAGCATTCCTTTATATGGATGACTTGATAGTTATAGGTTGTCCCGAAAACATATGTTTAAAAACTTAACAGAGGTTTTTGAGAAATGCAGGGAATACAATCTAAAGTTACATCCAGAAAAATGTTCATTTTTTATGCATGAAGTGACTTTTCTTGGTCATAAATGCACAGATAAATGAATAATTCCAGATGACAAGAAATATGACGTCATCATGAATTATTTAGTGCCGCACAATGCGGATAGCGCTAGACGTTTTGTAGCTTTTTGCAATTATTATAGACGATTCATTGAAAACTTCCCCGAATATTCCCGGCACATATCAAGATTATGCAAAAAAATGTTCCCTTTGAATGGACAGTTGAATGCCAAAACGCATTCCAATATTTAAAAACAAAACTAATGGAACCAACATTGTTACAATACCCCGATTTTAATAGAGAATTCTGTATAATTACAGATGCAAGCAAATAAGCATGTGGAGCGGTTTTAACTCAAAACCATGATGGACTCCAACTTCCCATTGCTTATGCATCTAGACCTTTCACAAGAGGAAAAAGCAATAAGTGCACTACTAAGCAGGAATTAGCTGCAATACACTGGGCAATATTACATTTTAGACCATATATATATGGAAAACATTTCATAATAAAAACAGACCATAGACCTTTAATATACTTTTTCTCACTGATCATTCCCAGTTCTAACCTGATAAGCATGAGGCTTGAATTAGAAGAATACGATTTCTCAGTTGAATATTTAAAGGGAAAAGACAACTATGTAGCTGATGCGTTATCAAGAATAACCATCAAAGACCTAAAAAATATAACTGGCAATATCAATAAAGTCACTACAAGATATCAGAATAGACAGAAAATCCGCGCGGAAAATAAAGAAAAATAATTGCCTATGCAATCTTTAGATACAGGCCCAATGTATATGAAGTCATAAACAATGACGAATTACGTAAAGTAGTAACATTGCATGTACAAGATATGTTATGTTTTTTAAACATGGCAGAAAAATTACTGCAAGATATGATGTTAGCGATTTATGTACCAATAGAATCCTAGACTTAGGTCCATTTTTCCAAAGGCTTGAAATGCAAGCCGGTATAAATAAAATCAACGTCAGAGTGATAGTGGACACTATAGGTCCACTACCAAAATCAGAAAATGGCAACGAGTATGCAGTCACTTTAATATGTGACTTAACTAAGTATTTAGTTGCCATACCTGTTCCAAATAAAATTGCTAATACTGTCGCTAAAGCAATATTTTAATCTTTTATTCTGAAGTACGGTCCAATAAAGACGTTCATTACGGACATGGGAACAGAATACACGAATTCAATTATATGCAATTTGTGCCAATATTTAAATATTAAAAATATTACATCTACAGCACACCCCACCACCAGACCGTTGGAACAATAGAAAGAAGTCATACAACCTTTAATGAATACATACGATCTTATATATCGGTTGATAAAACTGATTGGGACGTATGGCTTCAATACTTTGTATTTTGTTTCAACACGACCCCCTCTATGGCACATAATTATTGTCCATATGAGCTCGTATTTGGTAAAACAAGTAATTTGCCAAAACAGTTTTATAGCCTAGATAGCACAGAAACAATATATAATATAGATGATTTTGCTAAAGAAAGTAAATACAGATTAGAAGTAGCATATAAAAGAGCTAGGATAATGAAAGAAGAGCATAAGAATAAAAATAAAGTACTATATGATCATAAAGTAAACAATATAGATATATCAGTAGGAGATAAAGTGTTATTAAGAAAAGAAACAGGTCATAAGTTAGATTATAAATATACTAGTCCGTATAAAGTAACGGAAATAGGAGATAGAAATAATATTATAATAGTTAATGACAAAAATAAAAAGCAGATAATTCATAAGGATAGACTAAAACTTTTTATTTCATAATCAAACTAAGTATGGCCATACATAGATAAAAACATACATATATAAATATTTTATATATATAAATATTTATACCCTTACAGAGGGTATTATAATTTTGGTCAAAAGTGTGCAACGCAGTGAAGGAGACATCTCCGACCCTATAAAGTATATATATTCTTGATCAGGATCACCTCCTGAGTTGATATAGCCATGTCCGTCTGTCCGTCTGTCTGTCCGTATGTCTGTTTCTACGCGAACTAGTCTCTCAGTTTTAAAGATATCGAATTGAAACTTAGCACACACCCTTCTTTTCTTTGCACGCAGTATATAAGTCGGAACGGTCGGGATCAGACGACTATATCCTATAGCTGCCATATAACTGATTGATCGGAAATGCCATAACTTTGGTGTTTGTAAAGTTAGGAAGTTGGGATTTTCTATGGGCTTTATTTTTGGCAAATCAGTCTCTCAGTTTTAAAGATATCGAATTGAAACTTAGCACACACCCTTCTTTTCTTTGCACGCAGTATATAAGTCGGAACGGTCGGGATCAGACGACTATATCCTATAGGTGCCATATAACTGATTGATCGGAAATACCATAGCTTTGGTGTTTGTAAAAGTTAGGAAGTTAAGATTTTCTATGGGTTTTAGTTTTGGCCGATCAATCTGACCTACCGAATTTCATGAGAATCGGCCGACTATATCTTATAGCTGCCATATAACTGAACGATCGGATATGCCATAACTTTGGTGTTGTTAAAGTAAGGAAGTTGGGATTTTTTATGAGTATTAAGAATGCATCTTATAAATAATTTTGAAGAATATAATTTACAGAGTATTCTGCTAGGGTATATCAACTTCGGCTCCGCCCGAAGTTAGCTTTCCTTTCTTCTTTTGATATATAAAATTTTTGATCATTTCATTTTCTTTATCGTTATTAAGAAAAATAACAAATATAAACAAAAAAACCCGACAAAAACCCAACAAAAAAATTATTATTTTTTTAATTTTTATACATAATAAGAAATAAAATAACTTCATGAAATTACGTTATTTTTCAAAAGGAGGGAGATGTAGTGTATGCACATATAAGTTCTTATTACTTAACATAAATATTGAGCGGCAACACCTTGTTAGCCGAAGTCACAACGCTTTGTTGCGACAGCGTGCCAAGTGCCCAAACACATTCCAAGTGCAAACGTAATACGATATGAATTCATTGCATTCACCCTTTAGAGCCGAGTCAGCATGGTTCCCACGCTGACCGCTTATCTACATATGTGCATGCATAACTCTCTCTCTCTCTCTGCACATTTTACATATTGTTACTTTACATATATAAAATATATAAAACGGCTGCTCTGCCGCTGCGCCGACAGCTAGCAATCCATAGTTTAAGAGAACTAAAGAACATTCAATAAAGATACATTCAACCAGAAGGTTGACTCCAAAATAACATTGCATTTAAGGACCTAATTGGAATACATTACACTGCATTGGAGAAATCAATTGGGACACACCACACCTCACCAGAACCCTACATAAAGGGCAAACGCACCTGGGACGAACTGCTCCCAGAAATCTCCATCGCCATCAACAGCAGCATTTCGGATTCGACCGGTTTCAGCCCCAGCTACTTAGTGTTGGGCCGTGAGCCATTCCTGCCGGGAAATCTTTACGACGAAGTCACCCCTGGGACAGGAAGCGATACTAGGCAACCTTAAGATCAGGCACAACATCGAGACGCAGTTATAAAAGAAGCCAAGATAAACATGATGCAAGGAACCGAAGCACAGCGTCGACACTACAACCTACGAAGAAGGGAATGGAAACCTCGGCTGGTTTAGACCTGGTGAAGCAGCACCATCTCTCGAAGGCAGCAGACGGATTCGCTGCCAATTTGGCCCCAAAGTTCGACGGCCCCTTCAAAGTCATCAAGTTTATCTCACCTAACATAGTCAGGCTACAGAAATTGGGGGAACGCAAACGAAGGACGGCAAACGTCAGTGACTTAAAGGAGTATCACCAGGCGCCAGCCGACGCATCCGAAGAGCATCAGGAGTCGCAGCAGTAACCAGCCAAGAACCAAGTCCAAATATCTCCCGCCGACGCCGCCCTCAAAGAATGTCTTTCTGACGGCCCAGTTGGCCTAAGACGCGATGCCGACTCCCAGAACAGTCACAGCCCGAAGCCCTGTACCACTGACCCCACCACCGTCCGTAAAATTAGCAGAAGCTCCACCCAGACGCGTCGATTGCGGAATGGCAGGAGGCCCAAGAGGAGTGGGTATTCCGCCCACGTGGACGATTCCTTCCGGTCATCGCTATTGATCAGATTACAGCGGCGGCCGCCCCACCGAGACGATGCACTTGGAACTTTGTGTTAGTGGGCGAGGGTTAGCATTTTCAAATGCACATTACCCGTCGCGGCTACATCACCGTTGATTAGCTAAGTCCCCTCTTCTCCCCGGAAGAAAGGGGGGGGGGGGGTGTCACGATGTCCCATAAACGCCCCTTACTTTTCATTTCAAAATGCCATAGCCCAGTCGACGCTGGCCGAGACCCACTGCGCAGGCTCGAGTCAAGCCGGGCAGCGCAGCCAGCAGCTCGGGCAGAGCTGGCGCAATAGAATGCGATCAATCAGTGTTGAGCTTCAAGTGCGTGCAGGTCGTCAACAGTCGCGAAACAATAACAAAGAGACTAAGTGCAATTCAGCGCGAAAACAACGAAATAAAACAACAGCAAGGACACACGGCGAAACAACAAGATAAAACTAATCAACAATGTGAAACAAAGCAACCAGGACACAACAACAACAGCAGCGCCAGTCTAAGGGCGGACTTAGCACCAAACGCTATCACACACACACACCCATCAACACAATTTAAACCGGGAATACATACCATAACAGCCCCATCTACCATTCTACACAATAAAACTAAAATCAAACACACATTCTAAAACTTATTCTAATTGTTTGTGACGCTGCGCGCACAAAAACAAGATATAAATAAAAAAGACTAAAAAAATTAAACGAAAGAAGCGTTTAATTTAAATTCAAACTTAGAACGCGCGCGCGCTAACGATCGCGCGCGTAGGGGCACACTAGACCGAGAGAGATGGCCACACTTAGACCAGCAAGTCCCACACAGGCGGCGGGCACACTAGATCTCGCCGAGCCCTATATAAGGCGGACCACGGGCCATAGAAGGTCACTGAGCAGCAGACCGTCTAAGGGTATAGAGGCAACTCCGCAGAGTTGCACAGATGAAACAGAGAGAAGCGGAGGGCGTAAGAGAATATGCAATGGGACTAAGAAAACTGATGCAATTCACGAAACTCTTAGAAGAGGCCAAACTGGACCGAGTATACAAAAACAGCAGGAGCAAGATAAAGCTGCACGCTATAAGGGCACGATTCAACTCGTTGACAGAGTTCCTCAAACTAGCGGAGGAAGTAGAAGGAATAGAGGCAGAGGACCGGACACAGGCAAGCCAACCTGTGCAGCAGCTAAGACCGGAGATATGCATGCGCTGCGGAGGAACCGGACATGCGGCACGCACGTGCAACAATCCGCCGAAGCTGTTTTGCTGGGTCTGTGGAAGAAACGGTACGAGAACCACGGAGTGCTGCAGAGCAAGGCCGGGAAACACAGGAGGCCTGAGCAAATGAAGCGGGCAGCTCAGGAGGCAACAAAGGAGCCAGCAGCAGGGGAACAGCTGTGTTGCGACGGGTTCCAAATAGTAGCCCGGATAAGGGTCGGAAACAAGACAGCGAAAGGAATTGTGGACACAGGAGCATCAAGAAGCGCTATAAGCAGAAACAGATATCAAGATTTGAAACAATAGGCCAAATGGTGTGGAACCCGAGCAGAAATAACAATGGCCAACGGAGCAACGCAGAAGGCGCGTATATCCTGGCTGGGATATGTCTCAGTCCGGCCAGAGTCGCTTACAGAAAATTTATAAGATTTGGGGACTCGGAAATTTTGGTAATTAATTTCACGTTAGAGTTTCCTGCGCAAAAAGGGTATCCGCTTTGGGAATAGGGAAAAGCAACTGAGGCTGGTCGTCACTAGCAGTGCTGGACCACTTGTCTCAGCCGAGGCTTTCCGCCCTAGCGGCTGCGAAGCAAGCAGGTGATCGTATCATTCGGGAGCGGAGGCTGGGCGCCTTTGGCATTCCATCTTTCTCGCTGCTTCGGTTTTTCTGCCAAAGTCCGCATGATCGAGTTGTCCTGCTCTCGGGTTCTATTGCTGGTGACGCTGGCGTAAGCTCGCTCTCGCTCTTCTGCTCCGATGCTGCCGTCGCGTACTCTCGCTCGTATTCGGTGGAAATTTCCATTGCATCTCCGGCTTGATTCTCGCTGCTTCTACTTCTACTTCGCTTGCTTCGCTTCCTTTGCTACTGCGCACTTGTAACGACCTACTTATTGTCTCTATCCCTCCCACTGCCTAGAGAAGAGCCATTAAACTATCGTGCTTATGTTTTAACTTATTCTTATTTAATGTTATATTGATTAGATATTAGATATTTAAATTATGCGGCCAATTCTGGCCGTTACACCCCCCTTTACTTCGCCGGGCAAAGAGACACGGTGACCTCGTTCCGGGTATTGATCCGGTCTCCAATACCCGGATGTTGCGGCGAAGGTTTCTGGCCACCCGAGCCTGAAGTCGCTCCACGACATGTCGCGGCAAGTTGTCCTGCAGTGGACACTCCCACACCCACTCACTGTGCCTCATCCGGGTCTTCGTCCTCCTCTGCAGGTCCGGTGACTGGTGGCAGCTCTGGCTCGTCGTCGTCGCTTATGTCGACCACCTCGATCACTGGTCACGAGGGGTGTGCTCGGTCACTTCCAGCATGGGGCTGATCGCGCACATGTTCAGCTGTGGGAACCTGTCAGTACGAAGTGGTACCTCCTCTTCCTCTATGTCCAGCGTTCGCCAGCTCCTCTCGAGCCCGTCGCTCACCATTGTCCTCCAAATAGTGCTACAGATACTCGATGGTGGCAGGGCTGAGCTCGTCGCTTATGGTGAGGGGCAACTCTGGGAGTATAACCACGGCAGGCACCATTGGGTTCTCCTCCATCTCGCTGTCCTCCGGTCGTTCGCGGGTGCGGGGTCATGTATGCCGAGCGTTCCTGGTGGAACGGCGGCGTCTGCGGTGTCCTGGCATGGCTGTTCCTGGTACTGTGAAATATTAAAATTACCACCTAGTCCTGCCTAGCTATCTTGGGAGTGCGGTTTACAATGTTCAGGTTAAGCTTACGGGCTAAGGTTACAATGTTCAGGCTAATCTAGATATATCTACTCTACCAGACCCTCATCTGTTGGGATGCCATCGGCGTCTTCGCATTCACTGTTGATGTCGTCTTCATAGAACGCCTTAAGGTCTGCAAGGCCAGCTGTTCCTGCTGATGTTCCTGCTGATGTTTTGGGCGGCCCGTCATAGCGTGGAGCTAATTTGGCCGCAAATCCGTCCGCAGCCTTAGAAATGTGGTGCTGCTTCACGAGGACCAGATCCCCAATGGCTGGCCGCCATGTGCGTCCTCTCAGATTATAGTGCTTGCTTTGGTTCTCGCTGGCCCGTTGCATATTTTCCAAGGCTACCTTGAAAATCTCTTGCAGTTAGGTTGCCTTGGCGGTGGGGGTCACGGGTCTTCCGCCCGAGTGTGGGGTGACTTCGTGATAAAGGGAGCCCGGCAGTCTCGGGTCCCGACCTTGTAGGAGGTAAGCGGGGCTGAATCCGGTGGTGTCGGAGGCGCTGGAGTTGATAGTCAGGCTAATCTCCAACAAGGCTGCATACCAAGTTTTCTGGTTTCCTTCGATGTACTGCGCTATCATCCTCTTGATAGTCCTGTTGGCGCGCTCTGTGGGGTTTTGCTGCGGCGAATATGGTACGGTGTGTTGAATAGTCATTCCTAGCTTTTTTCCAAATTATCGCATACAAAAGTCTTGGGCACCCCGAATCTGGCCAAGATTCGTTCGCGAAACGACCGAGATAGGTAGGCCGTTGTCGCCTTGCGAAGCGGAACGAGTTCCACCCACTTACTGAACAAGTCAAAGAAGACCAGCAGCATCGTATTGCCGTGGGTAGATCGGGGCAACGGTCCTACGAAGTTACCTGGGTGGGCGGAAGCGCTCTTCGTTTCCCGAGGGCGTGGCTCGGCAGCAGTGGATAGTTCGTATCCCTTGACGGCCGCAGTCCCAGCAGAACAAGACACGTGGGTTCCGGCATTCCCTGCTTAAATGTCCACCTTGTGCGCAGTTTCCGCAAGCATTCCTGACGTCGATCCTGGGCAAGTCCTCGAGACCTCGAGACCTCGATGGGTGACATGGGTACCAGGGCGTTGGATGTCCTGGGCCTTTCGGTGGGCTGGTCGTCTAACGTCTGGTTCGCGGCAGTTGGATTCCTTGCCAGAAACGTGGGCCGGGCTCTCGATGTCGTCATCAGCTGGGCATATCTGTGTTGATCCCGATCACGGGTAACTTCGAAGTTCGTCACCAGCTGGGTCAATTGCGTCAGTGTCTCAAATTTATGTCGTCTCGTGAAAAGTTGGTACTCTGGGCGGAGATTTTCGTAGATCCGATTCAATTCCTGGTTCCCGTCGTAGTGGGCTCGGCGCATCATCAAGCGTAGGTTAAGGGCGAAATCTTTGAAGCTTTCACCTGGCCGCTGCAGCCTGGCGCGGATCTCATCTTCTAAAGTTTGAAAATAGCGTGACGGCAAAAAGAAATTCAGAAACTCACACGTAAATTCCTTCCAGGTGGCTTTCTAAAGTTGACTGACTCTAAACCAGTCTCCAGCTCGACCAAGTAAAATGCTAGATAGCACCCTTGCGAGTTGTTGCTTCTCGTTCCATCAGATCTCTCGCCGATCTCGCCGTCGAAGAAAATGCCCTTTTTCGTAGCTTATCCGCCAGGCCAAAGTGGAGAACTCGTTCGGCTTCCATCCGCGGTAGGGATCCAGGCTGCCCAGTCTCGTTGTGTCCCAGTGGTGCATTCCCCCGGGTTCCAGTCGGAGGAACTTGTAGTAGATGTGTCCTTGCCTGTTGCTCAGAGTCAAGTTTCCGGTACTTATCATCGGGCTCGCGGGACTTTGCCTTGTATAAGAGCTCCAGCTCTATGAAGCGTTCCACTCGTAGTTTGGGCAGATCGTCTTGATCCATGTATGCGGACATTCGTTTCCGCAGGTCTGCTGGGGTACCTGCTGGGGTTAGCCCGAATTCCTTGAAGATCTCCTCCAGTTGCTTCTTCTTGATGTCGTAGATCCACTGCTTCCTCATGGTATTTGCGGATCTCAGACGTGATGCTTCTCGATGAAATCTGTGGTTTTAAACTTAGCGCTAAAACTCTGGTGTGCGGCTAGTGCGAGGTTACTACAGTGACGCTGATGATTTTTTTTTCGGACACAAAGTGTTCTCGAGTGGCGACAACGATTTTATGGCTAAATATTTCTCTAGTGCTTGACAAGGATATATATTATTTCTGGCCTGGCGATTTGTTTTATTTATTTTATTATTAGTGGACCCCGATTTCGTAGCATGAAGAAAAATGGTATGACTCTGGTGACGTTTTAAGTCACGAAGGATAGAATTCTCTAATTATCCTGATTCCCTGGGTCCCTGCTCGGGCGACATCTGTAAAGTAGTTATCCTGGCTGGGATATGTCTCAGTCCGGCCAGGGTCGCTTACAGAAAATTTATAAGATTTGGGGACTCGGAAATTTTGGTAGAGAGCGGGCCGACTGAAGATGATGGTTGTCGGCTCCGCTTTGGGAATAGGGAAAAGCAACTGAGGCTGGTCGTCACTAGCAGTGCTGGACCACTTGTCTCAGTCGAGGCTTTCCGCCCTAGCGGCTGCGAAGCAAGCGGAGAGCGGGTGATCGTACCATTCGGGAGCGGAGGCTGGGCGCCTTGCAGCAGTCACCGAAAATGCACGTGAGGATCGGGTGAGAGTACGTTTCCAGGACCAGCGGCTGTGCGCCTGGCAACTTTTCTCAACCGAGGCTTTCCGCCCTAGCGGCTGCGAAGCAAGCGGGGAGCGGGTGATCGTACCATTCGGGAGTGGAGGCTGGGCGCCTTGCAGCAGTCACCGAAAATGCACGTGAGGATCATGTGAGGGTACGTTTCCGGGAGCAGTGGCTGTGCGCCTGGCAACTTGTCTCAACCGAGGCTTTCCGCCCTAGCGGCTGCGAAGCAAGCGGGGAGCGGGTGATCGTACCATTCGGGAGCGGAGGCTGGGCGCCTTGCAGCAGTCACCGAAAATGCACGTACGGATCGGGTAGGTTGAACTTTGGGGTGGGCTTGGTCTGCTGGGGAGAATGCACTGGAGGCACGGAAATACTAGTTAAGCACGTGGGATCGTTTCGTGTACATGGTTTTGGATTTATTTTTAGTAATAATATGCTGTTTCTACATGTGAATGATTTTCCCTGCCTATACCGCACTCCTTGTCTTAACGCTACTCACTCAGAAAGACTCAGTGGATCCCGGCAAGCGTGGTGTTGGTATACGTTGGAGGGTGTGGCTGCAGGTCCTGGCTCGGCTGGTGCACGTGGTACTACCGCAAGGTCGCCAGTCGCGAAGTTAAAATAATCCCACGTCTACTACCGCACTCGACTTTCTCGTTCGCCATCCAGAACTCGACTCCCTTATTCACAGGCCAGAACTCGACTTTTTGTACGCCCTCCAGAACTCATGCAGCCAAGTTCTTTGGCATTCCATCTTTCTCGCTGCTTCGGTTTTTCTGCCAAAGTCCGCATGATCAGTGGCAGGAGGAATACTGTTAGGAATGGACTTTCTAGCTGGGATACACAGCACGCTGAGGTGTGGAGGCTTAGAGCTAGAAATAAGAGAGGCCGGAGACGAAGAGGACCAACCGGAGACAAATACGGAGCCAGAAAACACGACAGGGGAACCGTCCGAAAAGGAAGTACAGGACTTTCTGGAAACGCAGAGGCAAGTATTTGAAGGAATGTAGGGAATCAGTAATATAACAACGCATAAGATTTACCTCAAGGATGATAAACCGATAAAACAGAGGTACTATCCGCGAAGTCCAAAACAGCAGGCGATCATCAATAAACAGCTCCAGCAACGTTCCAAAGGGCCCTTGACTCAATAATAGGGCCAGCAATGGAACCATTCGCATTTGCATATCTAGACGATGTGAGAAGTTAAATAACTCCTCACAAATAAATGAGAGTTTGGAGGAATTCAGATGGTGAGAGTTTGGAGAATACAGCTGGTGAGAGTTTGGAGAGAAACAAGAAGAGAGTTTGGAGAGTACGGCTGGAGAGAGCGTGTAACGGTAGAAGGCGGCGGACTTTGGACCGAGTATGGTGCCGTGCGCAAAACCGAGAAAGGAGAAGCCGAGACTTAACGGGATACGCCGGCCTATATAAGCGGGCCGAGCGCAGGAAGCGGGATCAGTCGATCAAAAGGAGTCAATCCAGCAAGATGAGTAGACAAGCAGCAACTCAGTGAACAACGCAAGTCAAGTTAACATCAGGAGGAAGCAGAGCCGCGCCGAGTCAACAGGAGCAAGATCGCTACATCAAGACGTTCGGGACTTAGAGTTGAAGTCTCCGAGCTGAGAAACAGGTAGCTGAGGTCCTTAAGGCATCACGCGGCTAAGTCCAGGCGCTTTGTTCTAATTCTAATCGCGTCTTGAGCTTGGCGTATTGCTCGGCGAGTCCGACAGAAGTGAATAAAAAGAGTCCTTCGACAAAGAACCGTGGGCTCGGAAGGGAAGTTGTCCAGAACCAGCTGCCGTGCGAAAACAATTATCTTGTCGAATTCCGGCGTACGCCTGAACCGGCAGACGAGAATTGTGCAGGCCCTGGTGCGACTAGCCACGAAGGACGCGCGTCCGAACCACGGGTGTCTCGAGAGGCGTATGCGTCGAGAGCACAGTAGTTCACCGCCAGAGTCCTAGACAGGCAGCTGACCGAATCCCGAGAGCCAAAGACCCGCTGCACCTAGTCTCACAAGAGCACGAGGACAACGGAGACAGGAATCGCACCGCGAGCAGAGCGAGGACATCGAGGACTCGAGAAACGGCGAGCAGTCATCGCAGACCCAGCAACAACCAAGCTACACTCCGACGTATCCAGTCCACGGCTAAGAGGCGAGGGCGGAAGCGTTCGTCTTGAACCTAGCGTCCTGCCACAGGGATTGCATTGGCGGCCTTCCGGCGTATGCTTGAACCGTCAGGTAAAAACTGTGTAGGCGTCTGGTGTGACCGGCCGGTACAGATCCATGGACAGGAGGCTGTGGCTGCGAAAGACGTACGCTTTGAGAGCCCAGTGCCTGTTCACCCTAGTCTGGGGACGGTGACGCATCCCTAGACCCTCAAAAACCCCGAGGCCAAAGACAGCGGAGGCGTTACGGAGCAGCAAGCAGCGAACAGCGAGGCAGCGGAGAGCGACGGTGAAGCGACCAAAAATTCTTTCAGGAAGGCGTTGAGACAACCATCTGTCACCTTTAGTCCCAGGCCGAGGGATAAGTCGGCGAATAAAGATCCTAATACAAACATCCTAACATTCTGTGCGTTCTCACTAGACAATCGGGCGGTCACGTTTATATAAATTTGGTGGGACGAACAACACACATCTTCTGAGCTAGTCGCACGATACTCGTAGCGAGCAGACATACAAAATCAGTTCGTTACATCTGGCGCCCAAAACGTGATTGTCCGGTCGGTGAGAATCAGCAAATAAACAGAAAATGGGGAAAGGATGGATATATCTCCTCAAGAAAGAGGATTTCGCCAAAATAGGAGCCAAGTTAGGCATCCCTTTGGAGGGAAGAACGGATGACATGAGCATAGCCCTCTCAAAGTACCTAACGAGGAAACAGGATGACCCAGGAGTAGCAGAGATCTGGGCTGAGCTGGAAGAGAAATACGACGATAAGCCAGGCCCAACAATCAAATTGCTGAACCCTGACGCCGAGGAGCTCATAGCAAATCTTGGAGTGGACAGCATGAAGGAAGCTGGAGTCGAAACGCAAGCCAAGAAAGAAAATCAGGGCAGCAAAGACCCAGCACACCAGATTACGCCAAATTCGCAAAGCAAGTGAGAGAATGGTCGTTCAAATTCGATGGCACAGAGAAGCCACTGGAATTCCTAGAACAGGTGGAGTGGTCCGCGAACACGTACGGTCTGAACCTAAACACGGACGTGCAATGCCAGAGCTGTTGCAAGGCAAAGCTCTGAAATGGTTTATTTCAAACAATAAACATTGGAGGACATGGGGAGATTTCAGCGAAAGTTTCCAGACGTACTTTCTGCCGAGAGGGTTCTTCTCAAAGTTGGCAGACAAGGTGAAACAGCGGAAACAAGGGTTCAGGGAACCGTTCAAAGATTACATGGTGGACATGCACACTTTGATGAGGCCACTCGGATACTCGCCAAAGGAGACCCTAGAAATAATCAAGGACAACTGCACACCGGACCTGAGAATTTCACCAAGAACGTACAAAGTGGATGATCTGGACACATTAATGATCCTGGCTGACGAGTACGAAGAACTGGACAAAGAGCGAGAAGAATTCGTTCACGAACACAAGTTCTCTCGGAACAAAATCGCACAACAACCACAAACTACATGCAGGAGATGTGAAGACAGCACGGTAAACCAAACACCGTCCTACGGCCAGTGGACACCGGCCAATGTAACGCCACAAAGGCAGCCAACGAACACGTTATGGAGGCCCCAAACACCACTCAGTTGGCACGCAACCCAATGCCAAGAGCCACCAATGCACAGACCCACATAGGATCACAAGGACAAGACGGCAAGTTAGGTTGGCGGGCGGCAGATGCAGCAGAATAAGCTCGCAGCTCAAGATCACGGTGGAATTTTGAAACAATGTGCCAGGCATGAATTGCGAATATCGGCAAGAAAACGGCACAATGGATGTCTGGAAGAAAGGCTGTCGGTGGCTGTTGATTCACACTTAAGTGATGAAGAGGACATTGAGAAATTCCTCGACAAACAGTTAGCAGATTTCAGCACCATGTCAGGAACATCCACAGTGGCCGAGCACCAAATCACCATGAAAGACGACAAGCCAATCAAACAGAGGTATTATCCTAAGAATCCAAGAGTCCAAGGAGAGATAAACGCAAAAGTGGACGAGTTGTTACAAATGGGCTTCATAGAACATTCAAGAAGTACGTACAGCTCATCCATTGTAATGGTAAAAAAGAAGACGGGCAAGTGGAGGCTATGCGTTGATTTCAGACAAATAAACGCGAAGTCCATAAAAGATGCCTACCCGATGCCGCGGATTAATTATATCCTGGACCAACTCAGAGAGGCAAAATACATAAACAGTCTAGACCTGAAAGACGGATATTGGCAAGTCTTTTTGGAGGCAAAAAGTTCATCCTTCAGACGGACGCAAGCGACTATGGATTAGGTGCAATCCTGACGCAAGAGACAGAGGACGGCGAAAGGGTAATTTTATACTCGAGCCGGACACTAAACTAATTACTCCACAACAGAAAAAGAGTGCTTGGCAATCGTGTGGGCAATCAGGAAGCTGAAGCCGTACGTGGAGGGCTACCATTTTAAAGTGGTTACAGACCACATGGCTTTAAAGTGGTTAAACAGCATAGAAAACCCTTCTGGAAGGATAGCAAGATGGAGTTACAGCAGTACGACTTCGAGATAGCGTATAGGAAAGGATAGCTGAACGTGGTGGCAGACGCCCTATCCCGACAACCGTTGCCGGAGACTCTTAGGGCCATGAAAGACGCATCGGAAAAACCAACCAACAGCTGCAACTGGATCAGGAGTATGTGCGAGAAGATAAAGGCCCAACCTCTAAAATATCCAGATTATGTAATGGAAGGCGAGTCTCTCTATAGGCACATTCCTCACAGAGCGGGCAATGAAGATGTCGTGGCCTGGAAACTGTGCGTTCCGCAGGGTCTAAGACAAGCCGTACTGGAAGAAAACCATGATGCCCCATCCGCTGGTCATGTGGGGAGTAGAAGAACAATAGCACGCCTGACAGCCCGGTACTACTGGCTAGGAATGCACAGAGACGCCAGAACCCACGTACGCAAGTGTAAAGTTTGCCTGAAATACAAGCCCAATCAGCTGCAGGCTGCAGGAAAAATGCTCACTCAGGTACCAGAGGAACCATAGGCAACAGTATGTGCGGATTTCGTCGGTCCATTGCCAAGATCAAAGCACGGAAACCAGATGATACTGGTGTTAATCGATCGGTTTTCCAAATGGACTGAAATTGTGCCGCTACGAACAGCGACAGCGGAGACCCTGCAGAGGGCGTTCAGAGAACGCGTAATATCAAGGTTCGGGGCTCCAAAGATAGTGATAACCGACAACGGAGTACAGTTCACCAGTCGATCCTTTAAAAGATTTCTTAGCGAAATGGGAATAAAGCAGCAATTCACGGCGCCCTACACACTGCAGGAAAACCCAACAGAACGGGCTAACCGTACGGTAAAGAGGATGATAGCTCAATTCGCAAGAAATGACCAGAGAACTTGGGACGAGAATTGGCCAGAGATTATGCTGGCAGTGAACTCAAGCATATCTGAGACAACTGGGTACTCCCAGCGTTTCTCACACAAGGCCGGGAACCCCGTTTGCCAAACGCATTACACGACAGGGATATGTTAGGCTCGGGGAGAAACACAGAGACTCGAAACGAGAAGGCCGCTAAGTTAAAATAAATCTTTGAAATCGTACGGCGAAATATGGAGAAAGCATCCCAGGACCAAGCCAGACATTACAATCTGAGGAGGAGGCAGTGGACACCAGAGGTGGGCAGCATAGTGTGGGCCAAAGAACACCACCTATCCAAAGCAGCCGAAGGGTTTGTAGATTTCGTCTCGCCGGTAATCTGCAAAATACGCCACACACATTCGAAAAAAGAGCGGACGATTCACATTGGCGAGCCTAAGCAGCAACAAACAGAAACGGCACAAGAGCAGACGGCGGACACATCGGAGGGCTAGGGCAAGGATTTCACATTGATACAGACTGCGAGGCAACAGGATTAGGCGTCAGGCCGAAGCAAGAGACATCCATACGCCACACAGAAAGGATAATCACAAGGATAAGACACAGAATATAAATGGAAAACGACCACGACTACGAGGCAAACGGATTCAGCATCAGGAATACGCCCGATTCATCCATCGATACGAGGCGTAGATAAGGTGTAACAAAAAAAAAAGGGAACCCAAACAACGAGGCAGTCGGATTCAACGTCGAGCATACGCCCGAGTCATCCGCCTATACGCCGCGTAAATGGGGTACATAAGAAAGGGAAAGATCGCATAAAAACCCCAACAAGGCAGACGGATTCACCGTCGGGCATACGCCCGAGTCATCCGCCTATACGCCGCATGGAATAGGTTTACAGTACGACCAGCAACTGGTTTACTCTATACGGATTAGCGCAGAGCTGCCGAAGAAAGTGGAGAGACGGCACAGCAGAGCTGCACCGTAGGTCCAGATGCGATGCGAGTAATTAAAAAAATAATAATAATAATAATAATACATAAGAGAATAAAAACATAAAATATATAAACAAAAAAAGGAAACCCTGGCACAGGGAACACAGAAAACACGGGCACATCAAACATAACAAACGCGCACAATACAAACAAATAAATAACACAAAATAACAAAAGTGGCATCGGTCCACCCGTATACAACATCGAGGCCCTACGGCCAAGGGCGACTTGAGGGCGAAAGGCTAAAAGAGAGAGTAAAAAAGTGAGAAGGGTGAAAGTGGAGAAAGAAAGGAAAAAACTTACCATTGAAACTTTCTTGTAATGTCGCTCATATAAAGGGATGGGGGCGCTTCGATTTATAAGCGGTCGATTGGCACTAGACGATAGTGTCGATCGATGGGCACAGAACACTGGAGATGACGGCACATGAAGGGTCACACTAAAAACTATCGCCACCACCGAATGGCAAAGCTGCACTATTTCAAATCATCGAGATCGGCTGGAAAACCGAGTCCTAGAGTCCTAGACAGGCAGCTGACCGAATCCCGAGAGCCAAAGACCCGCTGCACCTTGTCTCACAAGAGCACGCGGACAACGAAGACAGGATTCGCGCCGCGAGCAGAGCGAGGACGTCGAGGACACGAGGAACGACGAGCAGTCATCGCAGACCCAGCAACAACCAAGCGACCAAAAATTCTTCAAGGAAGGCGTTAAGACAACCATCTGTCACCTTTAGTTTCAGGCCGAGGGATAAGTCGGCGAATAAAGATCCTAATACAAACATCCTAACATTCTGTGCGTTCTCACTAGACAATTGGGCGGTCACGTTTATATAAATTTGGTGGGACGCACTCGTTTGACCAACTAAAAACGAGCCTATCAAAGGCGCCGGTACTGGCATGTCCCGATTTCACAAAACATTTTAAACTGCAAACGGATGCCAGTGACTTAGGCGTGGGCGCGGTCCTAACACAGGACGGTGAGGACGGGGAGCATGTAATAGCGTTTGCCAGCAGGAGGTTGAACAAAGTAGAAAAAAACTACAGTGCAACCGAAAAAGAATGCCTAGCGATATAATGGGGCATCAATAAGTACAAGATGTACCTAGAAGGCAATCGGTTCATAGTGGTAACAGACCTCATGGCGTTGAAGTGGCTAAACTCAATAGAAAGTCCGTGGGGAAGAGTGGCCAGATGGGTGCTAGGTCTACAACCATTCCAATTTGAAGTCCAGTATAGAAAGGGAAAAAAACAAGACATAAATAAAAAATACTAAAAAAATTAAACGAAAGAAGCGTTTAATTTAAATTCAAACAAAGAACGCGCGTAGGGGCACACTAGACCGAGAGATATGGCCACACTTAGACCGGCAAGTCCCACACAGGCGGCGGGCACATTGGATCTCGCCGAGCCCTATATAAGGCGGACCACGGGCCATAGAAGGTCATTGAGCAGCAGACTGTCTAAGGGTATAGAGGCAACTCCCCAGTGGTGGTAAGCAGCAAAGTCATTTTTTGGTAGACTAGATCATTCGATCCAAGTCCGCTTATACATTGTAGTTAGCTCCCGTAATACTTCCTCTTCCCACTACCCTTCTTAAGCCCGGCTCGGCTTGCCGATCCGAAGGTTTCACTAGGAGACGTCTGATTTCAGGATCACGCCTCCTTACGGCTCGGTTCACCGGCCGAACTGTCTCTCTCTTTTGGTTGACTTCACGGTCCCGCAACTCTGTCTCTCTCTTGTGGCTGACTTCAGGGTCCCCAAGCAACTCTCTCTCTCTCTCTCTTGTGGCTGACTTCAGGGTCCCCAAGCAACTCTCTCCCTCTCTCTTGTGGCTGACTTCAGGGTCCCCAAGCAACTATCTCTCTCTCTTGCCGCTGACTTCAGGGTCCCCAAGCAACTCTCTCTCTCTCTCTTGTGGCTGACTTCAGGGTCCCCAAGCACCAAACTCTCTCTTGTGGCTGACTTCAGGGTCCCCAGGCAACATTCTCTCTCTCGTGTGGCTGTCTTCAGGGTCCCCAAGCAACATTCTCTCTCTCTTGCGGCAGACTTCAGGGTCCCCAAGCAACATTCTCTCTCTTGCGGCTGACTTTAGGGTCCCAAGCACCACACTCTTATTTCAGGCTCGCTACGTGGCAACCCGCCCCGGGGTCTATTATACCAGCAGCTGTAATCCCGTGCTGTTCCTCTCGAGCTGGACGGCTCCCGATACCAGGCATTCGAATTGGACGAAGGAAGCGAGAGCAGCAAGGGCGGCACCCCGCCAGTCCGGAGAACCCGTTAGTTAAAATCAATCAAATGTCAAGATTCTTAGTGAAATAAACACACACACACAAACACTCAACTACACATGCACATACACACACACCCACACACACGCACTAACACTCAACTACACACATACATACAAACACACACATAACTACAGCAGCCGGCGTCAATCCTTTTGCATCTCTTTGGCTTATTTATTACATTTCCGGTAGAATCGACAGTTTTAGTACCTATAAGACCCATGCTGGTTTTTTTAATTGTTTGCATTTATGTATGGCTTTCCTTCGTTTGTCAAGACTGTCTTACTTATACTAGTATTCCTCATTTATAAAGATTAAAAAAATTTTGTACGTTAGAATATATTTTAATTATAATAAAATTTTGTTTTGTTTTTTTAATATATGTTTTTACATTTTCCTGCCAATGGTTTCGCTTTACGGGCTACACTTCTAAAATCGGTTCCAACCGATTTCACAAAATTATTGTATTTTGTCTCGCCCCAATTTCGTGACTTCATATAAGCCAAGAGTAATAATGAAACACTGGTAATTCAAATTTCGTAAAAAATTTATTTGACTCGAAATCAGTGGAGAGCGCTGTGATAAACAATATTTTTTGTTTTGTTATCCGGAGCAAAAATAAATAATGATGACGGCTTTCCCACAAGCAAACAGGTCCATGTGAAAAAGATTGATATTACAGATTAATCCCGCAGACATCCAACGATTGGCCTTGCGATCTATTATTGTCATCGCAAAAGGAATAAAAACTTCCTCTCCTTTAAATTTTCCCTTAATAATCGTCGCATGAATCACGTTGTTCATCAGTTTTTTAACAGACAACCGCGAACCGTTGCATAATCTCGGATGATTTAGATTCCGCAGCATTATAATAATTGATCCCACTTTCAGTTGCATATTATGTGGCGGAGTTCCTGGCACATGCAGTGAGTTCTGTCGGATAGTTCGTCGCTTCATCCTCGTCGGTCACGCTGTCAACGGATCTGTATGAATGCAGTTCTCCAGCGATTTGACTTTTAAAATTCAAACTATCTACGTCCTTATTCTTCGCTTCTAGTATTGCCCGTTCACTTATCCAATCGAGATGTTTATAATTTTGTGCAATGTCGGGAAATACTTTTGTGATGAGTTCCTCTTTCGACGATGTGAACTCGCAAAAATTTGCTGGGAACGATATTAGTCCAGTCGAAACATCAACAGGAATTTCGCCATTGCCAAGCGCCAGCATTTGTCTCGAGAATTCAGCAGCGGAGAAATCATTCTGCAATGCGATCTCATATTCCTGGACAATTTAAACTTCTTGACATATCGCCACAAAGAGGACTATTTTAGGCATGCATTAACTTTCTCGGCAGCCGTAGATTTGGGGTGACAGGAAGCGTTTGACGAAAATGTTCGGCAATATTAAAGCCCCACCAAATAGTTTCGAATCACCTCGTAAATCCTTCATCGTTCGGTCAACTGCCTCCAAAGCTCGTTTATCCGCCATCGTGCATTCATCCCAAATGATTATTTTGCATTCTCGCATCAATTTCGCCGAATTCTTGCTCATCGTGCACGTTGGCTGGTCAACCGCCAGAAGATTCATGGGTGACTTCAAAGCGGAATGTGCGGTTCGACCGCCTTCCAACAATGTAGCAGCAATGCCAGGTGATGCAACAGCCAACGCAATTTGAGATCATGACCGAATCGTTGCCAGAATCAACGAAATGACGAATGTCTGGCCTGTCCCACCACGAGCATCGAGAAAGTATAAGCCTCAACAACCTTCATTATCGAATCGTACATTCGTCTTGGCGTGAATGAACTGTGTATATACGTCCGAGCGCATCAGTCGAATAGTCACCAGCGAGGCCAGCAACAGCATAACCTTTCTTCCGGCGTTGAAACTTCTTCGATGCAGCGTTCCATGTATAATAGCGTGGCATCTCTGAATAGAGTAAAGTCCTTGCGAACGGATCGCGTTCGCATGTCGAAAAGAAATTTGTCAACGTTGTCGCTGGTGGCCGTTCTGCTCTTTGCGCTGCGTTCGCGTCCGTAAAGTAGACACGCTGGCCGTTCTCCAAGTGAACTGAAAAGTGCACGACAGTCGGGTGACGTTCATGAATCGGAAATGAAAATAGCCGCCAAATGGCCTCGTTACAACTAACGTAGCGTCCAAGTTGTAATTTCGTTACCTCATCGTTTGCATTCGGATCAGCAATGCCAAACACCGCCATGTCGCTCCCTTTGTTCTCATATTTGCAAACGTATTTGATTGATTTGATAGAGTTGCAGTACTTAACATTGCAATGCGTTGAGAACGTTTTCGACAAAAGCGGGCAATATGGAACGATCCAGCTGTTATCCACGATTACTGTTACGTTTGTTTCACCATTACTTCGATCCATTTGCCGTTGTCATCTGGAGAACGACGCTTATACAATGGATATCCATCGTGTCCACTGATTGTTTCAGCCGTCAACTGACGGGGAAATCGTTTTGTGCAGTTTCCGTTATCCATACAAACTGATTCTGGGTTGTGGACTCCGCAAGGGCCAAGGATCATGCTCGTTGTCACAATGGAATGCAGCTCGATGTAATTCATAAGTACTGTGATCTTTTGCTTGAATACTCGTGCAGTGATGTCAGGTCGATCGCTAGATGTTTGTCCTGGAATTGCATGTGAACGTGATGAATAAATCCGGGCGTCCGTAATTACGGACATACGTCATCCCATCTTGAGCGTACTCATGCATATGGCGCGGGCTTCCACCATAAGTAGCTGGAAGAATGGTCAAACAACCGATGTTGGCTGCGTGTCCTTCAGTAGCGATGGCGTCACGCAAGTGGATGTACTCTTCTGAGCGCAACTTCGACTGATTGAAACGAATTAAATTAAGACACATACATGTCGACACAGTACTGTTGAAACAAACGGCGGTATCTCAACAGATGATTGTCAACATCTAGTCGAATCATCAATCAATACGCATAAAAATTCATAGAGCTGACCTTCTTATTAGTTTCTTCTCCTAAAATTTGAATTCAAACTTAGTTGTAGATACAAAAAGAAGTGATGACTTGTAAACAAACCTGTCGTTGGATTGACCATCTTTAGGTTGAAGTCATACCCATCTTCTCCACGACAGAACATCAACGGGTATTGAGGTGCATCATATGACCGATGAGTCTCATAAACTTGCTGCAATTGGCCATCATCCCAACGCTTGAGAACAATATCGCGTGATTCCACATTCTCGCCAACAATCACCACTGCGACTTCATTAATAGTGGGAGCATTAAATTGTCTTGCATGGCTTCCAGTGGGCCTTTTGTCAGCGCTGATAATGATTTTGTGGTCATCAGAATGCATTGTATCCAATGCGGTTTTGAACAATCTGACCAATTCATTACGCTCATACAGAAGATTTTGCAATTGTTGTATAATTTCACGTTTAGTTGCAGTGAAAATTGCACAACGCTGATTTAGTTCATCTTACGAATCACCAATGAAGTAGATCTGAAGGAATTTATGATCTTTGTTTGGTGGTGGTAACAAAGCGCCCACTCGATGGTTAATTTGCCCTTGAATCTGAATGTTGGGATGCAATTTTGAAAAAAAATTAGATAATAAAGAGACGCCATTACCTTTTAACTCGGATTGTAGCCTGGTTGATGAACAACCTCGGCTCCAAATGACGTCATTTGAAATCATCCGTTGTATTTTTGTGCAAGCTTTAGGAAACTGTTTGATTGGGCTGAATTTCCAAATAGTAGCGAATACAATGGTTTTGGTGGATGAAACAAAACGGGCAATTTAATTTTGCCACCTGCACTGCATAAGCCGGGGGTTTCCAATCGAAACTTCAGTGCATTGCAATGCTGACATCCGACAGACAATGAACCAATAACAACGCAGCTATGATCTTTGTAGGGTGTTTCGGAATTGTATGCGAATGCAGCGCGATTCAAGTTTTCATTTGCGGCTGGTCTTCTTCTACTCACATTTTGTCGGGCTCGAGGTGGTCTTTGTGCAGCGCGAAGCTATGCAATTCGGGCACGTTCCGATGCATTTATTTCTGCACGTACCTCTTGCGTTCGATTATTACGGACATTCTGAGAATGTATCGCATTGCGTGAACGCCGTCCAAGTCTTGATCTAAAAGCAGGCATTATTTCCAATTAAAACTTTGGCAATGATTCGTTAACTCGATTTAACGAAGGAAGGCAATATTTCCAAAGACTGCTGTTTTAATAGTTTTATGTACAAAAATGAATACATCTCTTGAGCCGATAGCGACTTTTCCGGCATGTTTTCCTAAAATTTTCTTATATATTAACCTTCTTCTGGCAATTACAAACATTTGAAAAAAAATTTGAGCCAAATCGGCCCAGCCGTTCTCTTGTTTTACGATGGCGTACATTTTTTCCACCATTTTTATAATATAGATGTAAAATACAGTTACATTTTTCTTTTTAATTAATCTTCTAAAATCCGCATTCCTTCAGACCATCTATTGCATCAGCTAGGCGTCCCCGGGGGTGGCACGCAGATGCTCTTTCGAAGGCGCTTGTATTCTGCTGCCGCACCGGTATAATTGCTGTGTTCACTGTCTAGTCCAGAGCAATCAGCTGGGCAAAGTTTCGGTCGTTGAGGCACTTGTTTTGGGGATGGAGGTTTGGTGAGTGAGTTGTGATTTGTGGGCGTTTTTTTTTGGTAGTTGGAGTGTTCCTATATAGTAGCCACTTTATGTGCGCTTCTCTCTTCCTAACTTTCTGGTAGACTCCTCCGGGTCTACCCATCACTCACACTCTACTTACTCAAACATTTTTTTTATCTCCTTTCGGGTGCCGCGTGGTTCCAGTCGATTTGGTGCTGTGGTTTCCTTTCACTTCTTTATGTCTATGCTCATACATAAGGCTGGTAGCAGCGAGAGCGCGAGAGAAGTTGTACATGCATGTATCGGATGTTTGTGCGGTCAAGCCATAGGAACATGATATCTTGCACTTTTCATATGTTTGGCTCTGTGACGCATTTTGGGTGATCGTATTTCTGTCGGCCACTTGGGTTTAGCGGATGGGACTTTGAGTATACGTAAGTACACTGCAATACAATGTTGGCATTGGTACAGTGGTTATTGGCAACAACGATTTATGCATACTGCAATTCAAACCATTTCTCTTAAAGCCTATGTTAGCCGAGGGAGCGAGAGACGGGGCGAATTCACAAGAGCGAATGAAAGCTTTCCCGTTCTCGCCTTACAACTAGAAATTTCAAATAATAGAGCCAAGTGCGCAAAGACTGCCCCCTCTAAATGAACGTTGTCCTTCAGGACAACATGGGCAAAGAGGAAAGTCGATGGACATCCGGCGTGCACCGCTACCACTCGCCCGATCCTTAATGCTGGCTGGAAGGTTGTCCTCGGCGTCAACGACCATTTCTCCCACGCCGATTTTTTGCTCCTCCTGGTGCCACTTGGTCCCACACTGCAGTCTGGAGATGTACTCCCGGAGATGTACCTGTGCTTGAGCGACAAGATATCTCGCCATCGACGCAAGCAGGACAAGTTCTCTTGATCCGAAAGTGCATCCGGTTATGGGCCAACGTGGAGCCGCCGAAAAATCGAGCAGCCACCGAAAAAAAATATTCCGTTTAATCGCGCGAAGGTCCAGGAAAGAGTCATCCAACAGAAATTAAAAGTAATCTTTAACCGGTAACCAATCAAGGGTCTAAGTTACGTCTGAGCCTGCCCCTATCAGATGCGGATAACTCTGCGCAGTTTGAAAAACACTACGGCACGATTCATCGAAAACTACTCTTAACTTGGTTGAAGTACTTTTTGGCATTAGAACGCATTGGAGCAGAATTAAATAGGGCTGAGTATTAGGAATTTTGTCATTGGTGGAAGACATGTGGCCCATGGAAACATATGCCTCCTGAAGATACATCTTCCTGAACGAAGGGTCCTTTGGAAATTTCGTTTCGAGCGACAATAATCTACGTTTCGCAACTTCGTATAATGAACGGCAAACGAACCGAAAATCTACAATCTTGGAGTTTTTTCTCAAAGTATTGTTCACAAAAATGCTGCTCAGGAGTAGGGACTTTAGCCTTGGGCGACGAAATCCTCCACACACGAAAATTTCTGCCAACGCTTTTTCCTGGCAGCTGAGATGTACAATTTGTCCGCCTTTATGTTATTTTCAAATCTCCCTGACACTATTTACCCGGTAACTGTCTTTCGTATGATGGAAGCTCAGGCTCCTGCTTTATCTGACCAACAGAAAAAAAGTTCAAAGTACGTATCTACACTGATAAGCATATCTATTTTTTGGGGCTTGAAGAAAAATAGATCTGCCAACTGAATATTTGGAAGCACCCCCACCCGCTGCTATTCACCGTTTGATCCGGATGATCCGAAACTCCGACGAAAACTGGCAACTCTATACTCGATGTAATCGCATGCAAAACATGCGAAGAGGAGACTCCACCCGAATGAGCGTTTGCTGAAAAGGGGGAGGCAACGCGAGATTTGTTTTTGGGGAATATATATGTAGCAACGTATGGTACGACTTGCACACTTTACATCTGTTCCGGCGGATCAGATTTTTTGACAGTATTTTGTTTAGCCTTATATAAAATTGAAATAAGTAATGATTTTGTTAAAATGGCATACTCTTCCAACTCTTCGCGGAAAACATATTTTTCATATTTTACTTATATTTCATTTTCATTTAATTTTGTTGGTATTACGTCGTAGATTTATATTTTTATTAAAATTATGTGTTTATATACGCGGAAAAATTCTAAGGCAAGCAGCGAGACAGGTTTTTGTCGCGATTTTCTCGGACAAACGCTTTATACAATTCACACTCTTTTCCAGCTTTTGTTCCAATACCATTAATTGGTGCTCACTACGACGAAAATGAAGGACTTAAGTTTGCATTAAGGAGGGGAGTATGGTTAGTTCCCTGCAAAATCGGCAATTTTTTACGAATTTGTTTTACGGATAGACTCAGTTAAATTTTTGCACCACATTAAAACAATATGTGGAAAAATTTTAATACAAAAATATTGAAAATATTTTTATCGGAATTGAAAAAATCAAATTGCATTATTTAAAGGACTAATTTCCCCAGGTAACGCTGCCAATTTTTTTTGTCGATTTTGGATGACACTTGGATGTCAAATACCTTGATTATCTTCAAAAATCCCATTTTCAAGTGACATTTTTCTTTCACTAATATCAAGTTCGTTAGAAGTCTTTTCTTGATACCTTAATACCTGTGTCCAATGTTTTTGTTTATTATAATTTTGGTCAAAAGTGTGCAACGCAGTGAAGGAGATATCTCCGACCCTATAAAGTATATATATTTTTGATCAGGATCACCTCCTGAGTTGATATAAGCATGTCCGTCTGTCCGTCTGTCTGTTTATACGCAAACTAGTCTCTCAGTTTTAAAGATATCGACTTGAAACTTTACACACACCCTTCTTTCCTTTGCACGCAGTATATAAGTCGGAACGGCCGGGATCGGCCGACTATATCCTATAGCTGTTTGTAAAGTTAGAAAGTTGGGATTTTATATTTGGCCAATCAATCCGACCTAACAAATTTCACAAGGATCGACCGACTATATCCTATAGCAGCCATATAACTGAACGATTGGAAATGACATAACTTTGGTGTTTTTAAAGTTAGAAAGTTTTTATGAGTATTAAGAATGCATCATATGATTAATATTGGAGAATATAATTTACAGAGTATTCTTCAAGGGTATATCAACTTCGGCTCCGCCCGAAGTTAGCTTTCCTTTCTTGTTTTATAAATAGTTCGTGCTTTGTTGAAACTCTCTACTAAAATGGTCGCATGCTTGGTCACAGTGGCTTTTAGAATGGGTCTGTTCTGTGCCAACGACTTATATGACTTATCGAATTTGTGCTTTATTTCGTATATTAACTCGCATAATTCGTTCCATTCCATTGTAGGATTTTTTATAAACTATAAAGTTAAGAATTTCCTTTAACGATAAAACTATCTCAAACTCCTCTAATTGTTGATAATATGATTGCTTTTTGAGTTTTCGAGAAATGTATCATAGGGGAGAAATCTAATCTATATAATACCATATTTAAGTTCTAATATTTTTCTAGGTGTCGTTGAGATAAAATGTAAAATTTTAAATCAAATTTTAAATTTTTTAATTAAATTTTAAATGTTAAAAAAAAACTGTAAAGCGTTACCAAGAAATTTAGTAAAGAAGTACTGTGCAAAATTTCAAAACAATTCGTCTAGTAGATTTTGCTGGATCGTGTTCGCCGACCATGAAAATGGCAACTTTTTTGGAGAACGTTTTAAAGTTTTGAACACCCAAAAATCGACTACAAAACCAAATAATTTACCTACGTTCAACTGCCTATAACGGAAGTTTTACACAATATTCTTCAAATGTTGGGCATTCAGAAAAAAACATAAGAAATATGCAATATTTAAATACTAATTTTATTAAATAAAAACGCGAACTTATGATTGCAGTATCGAAGTATTTTAATTATAGCAGTTGCGAAAGACGACGATGAAAGGAAGTGGCGTTGATATAGTTTATTGATGACTGACTTTAATATTACAACCTATTGGGCCCGCTCTCGCCTTACAACTAAACCTTTCAAATAAAAGCGGCAAGTACGAAAACATAAATGATATATATTTATATGAAAGTGAAATAATATTATTGTTACTGTAAAATACGTATATGTATGTAAGAGACGTATACGCAAATACCCTAGCTACCAAACCCAACATTCAACCTGTATATCCAGAGATACCCATTATTCCAATTGTCAATAACATAAGCCCAGAGCCTACTATTGCAGTTATTCAAATCAATCCGACATAGACATTTAACAATTGTCAATAGCATAAGACCAGAGCCTACTATTACAGTTATTCAAATCAATCCGACATAAACATTTAACCCCTCAGACATAAATCTTTCCCACGCCTTTGATCGGCGGCATCCGAATTATAAACACTTCACACGCCTTTATCGACGACGGCAGACATAAACAATATTCAGACCTTTAAACAAAGGGTCCAGCCTGAGAACCCATTCGTCAGCATAAAAGCTTTGGCCAATCCAAATTAATTAAACAAAAGATGCAGCCTAGAAACTATCCCATCAGGCCACAGTTTTGACCAATCAAAATTATCTAATCAAAGTCGCTTTCGCTGCTCGCGCGCTGTCACCGGTAGAAGCCATAGTTATAAGAACAATGCATTTTGTAAAATCAGTTTAAGATTGGGGATCTAACTTGAAAGAACTTTACCAATAAAGACTCCGTTATATATTAAAATAAAATGTATTAAATACATTCTGTACCGAAAACATAATTGGCGCAGCCGGTAGGACACAAGTAATATCCTCGCAAGTGACTACTTAAAAAGAAATTTAAAAAATTAATTCGCAAAAATAAAACATTATTTGTATCCGCAAAACGAACTTACTTTAAAAAAAAATTTTAAATCAACATTAGTTAATTCACGAATGAGGATTTCTAAACCAGTGAAAATAATCTAAATTATTTCGCCTAAATACAACAACTCAACTTAAAACATTAAATATGGATCTGCCATCAACATCAGCAGCAGCAGCAGCCGTAGCCGCAGCATCAAAAGCTGCACAAAACCCTCTCAGATGTATCAATGAACCATTTCCTTCTGCAACTCAAGCAGATAAATAAATTTAATAAAGACCCACTCTATTTGGCTCTCCTCATAAAAGAAGTCGATGATCGAGAATTAGTCTACCATTATCCTGCAGCATCAGAAGGCCAAAATCAAATTACACAAGCAGCCATCAGGAACCTCCTAGTTGGACTGGCCCGATCACTCTTGATGAGAAATGTACCACAGGACTGGAAGGAATTGAGACTACTTATCGGCGAGTTCAACAGCGCAACGCCTCCACATCGAATGAAAGCCGAATTACGTGAGACTAAATAAAAAAATAATTTACGTAAATTTGTTAAAGAATTAGAAGAACAGACAAGTAGAATTTGTTGTAAACTTAGCTTAGATAATAATCCTTCAAACACAGTTCTAGTTTCGACGACATTGAGTGACACATTAGCTGAAGTGATTCGTAAAAAATTACCAGTAAAAACTTTTATTACGTTGAGCAAATTTGATATTTCAACTCCTCTTAAATTAAAACAAGCTGCCCAAGCTGTAGGAATGTTTGAAGAAAAATCCATAAATAATCGTTTGTATATGTCCCACAACTCTCAGGAAGACGATGAATTCAAGATTTTAAAACATCAAAATCATTCTCAAATACAAAACCCAACCATTCATATAATAACCAAGGGGGTAGATTCCAAAATAATAATTATCAAAACAAATATAACAACAATCAGCAGAGACAGAATAAGTTCGACTCTAATAGAAGTTGGGGTAAAAACAATGATTATAATAATTCAGGAAATAATTATTATCCTAAAAATTCTCAAAATAATCAAGGACAGGGTAACCAGAGTACTCAGAGTACCAATATTCCCCAAAAACGTCCCCGAGTTTCAGAATCAGATCAACAACGCAAGTCTGAACCAATGGACACATTTGAAAATTTTCAGACAACAGCCTCGGACGAAACACAACAGCCATAAAAATCAAAATTGATAATAAACTATGCCTCTGTCTTATCGATACAGGATCAAGCATAAATTTAATTAACGAAAATTTCTTTGAATACCCAATTACAAATAATTCTTCCAAAATTGAAACAATAGCTGAATCTGTAACTTTGAATAAATATATCCAGTTTAGTATTCCAAAATTATTTTCATCTAAACAAACATTTTACATAAACAACTTTTCAAATCATTATGACTTTATAACTTTTTTATATAATAGTACAAAGTTTCAGAAATGTTGTCTGAAAATTTCAAGTCGATCGAAGCAAAAATGTAGGAATGGGAGAAATTTAAAGCCCAGCGCGTCAAACGTCACAACGGGCAATACGGGCTCTGGCGTCGGGCAGATGCGGCACTTTAAACGCGTTTTTCTCAAAAACCACTTTTTTGAAGTCGGTAGTCACGATTTTTCAAAAACTATTGCACCGATCAACTTCTGCTTTTGCACACTTCTTTTAGACATAATTCTCTTGTCCTTAACGGAGGGATTTTTTTAATTTTTAATTACAATTCATTTTACAGGCCAAAATATGGCCAAAATTAACTTAAAAAAAGACACTTTTTATGAAAAGCGTTACAAAAAATTCAATTTTTAATTTAAAAAAAAAATGGCTCGTAGAGGACAAGCGAGACACATACACTATCAGAATAATTTTGGTTTTTTGATTTCAGATAAAAATTGACGGAGATATTTTGCCTACCGCAAGGACACAATTTTTTAAGAGGTCAAGTTCAAGCCCGGCTCAATTTTAAAAATTTTTGGTTCAAATTTTTACACAATGTTGGTCAAACCATAAACATTAATGTACAATAAACGAAATTTGTGAAATTGTCGTAAGATCTTTTAAAAAAATTCTCGAAAATAGGCTTTTTTTCGTGCTCCAAGACCCGGATAACCCCTTAAATAATGAAGAAAAAACTGAACTTCATTATTTTTTTTTTATTGAAGCTTGGTTATATTTATGGGATCTTCTCTTTATGAGTCTGTAGCGGCGCCTGAAAACGTTTTATTTAGTTCAGCCTAAATGTATGCTTTATCGGACGGGTGCTGTGTGCTGTAAGTTCACACTTGGAGACTAGTCAGGTGCATCCCATATGATTAGCAGTAATTAGTGTTTGGGGGAGGATGCCAGACGTTAGTTCGTGACTATCGCCACCAGCTGAGCCAGGGAGGCTCCGGAAAGCTGCAAGTTTTAAACATGGTTTTACACCAGCTGCACGGCATTTCCGTTTACAGCCTTAGTCATCCGTTTCCGATGCCGGTCTATTTCTTTTCGATCGAACCTTCGTGGCGTGCACATGCACCAAGATTTGTGTCTTTTAAAAAAAGAATTAAATTTTGTGAAAGCCACTTGCAGGGCAAATTAATATTGATCGAAAATATCTGTGAAAAATATAAACGCAACTCTCGGCGGCTGCCTGTCTGAAGGAAAATACCTTTTATTTCTGGATTTTTTCCGAATTTGGCCGGCAGCACCTTCAGCATTTCTTCACGAACCCAACATTTATTTCGGGGGCACAGTCAGCAGGTTGGTTAACATTATTAAATCCCATTTTTTATCTGGTGCTGACCCCGATCATTGTGAATTCTTTAGATTGTGCCCCCGAGAGCAGTAAATAAGTCGGTGTCCCCGCGAGCACCCCCAGCATAAATATGTGTGCATAAACCAACCTAACTCCATCGGCGAACCTACACATGTGCATGCGCAGCAACATCAAGACCTACCTATGTGCATGCGCAGCCACCTCAAGCAGCAGTTTCGCCGGAAAAGCTTAATGGAAAATCCGTCAACTTAAGCAGTTTTTTTGGGACTTCAGCCAAACTACCGCCAGCGGCACCCCTAATAACACCGTGGGGGCGACCTGCGCACCTAACTCTGGACTCGGTTAATAGAAAAATAGTATTCCCAAATCATGTATAACGCCCAGAAAATTGTATAAACCGCAGTGCGCCTCGGGATGGTTTAAACGTGTGTGATTATGTAATAGTTTTGGCCGCCCCAACAACACGTGCAGCGTTAACCTCTGTCCGGCTGATCTCTACCGCCTAACCTCACCCGCGGAGTGCATTTACCGTCGTCCGCTAACCATCTGCTGTTGTCGGCCTCATGTTTCGGCCTTCCATTTATAGGGCTTTAATCCTAGAAAATCTGCGTTCGATATGATTTTGTTCTGAAACCAAGCTAAAGATGTAAAAAGACTTCTGATAAAACAAATCAAAACGTCATTTATCATAAATTGAAACCAAAACAATTCGGCTTTATTTGCCTCATTTTTCTAGAAATAATTTCATCATTAAGATCCACCTAACTATAACAATTATTAGAATAATTTTCTTAAAATCTATTATAATTTAAAAGTTAAATTTCTAATGGTGACACGCGCTTAAAATATCGGGTAAAAATGGGCCAAAAGTTTATTTAAAACCGTTTCTCTAAAATTACCGTGTGAAAGTGAGTTATTCCCAAAATATGGGGTGTTACAAAACATCCTAGAATTCTTTTTCAGCACACCACGCCAGGAGATCGATCTTTCGCCGATGGATAAGTTGCCGTGAGTTTCTTTTACAACACTTATTTGCCTTCACACCTTCTTTTTTTGAAATAGAAAACGAATTATTAAAATTTTACCCCGATTATGTTTAACGTAGCTCCAAGCGCTATGCTGGTACACATTGCAGCAGCTCTCTTTTGAAAGATTAAATAGATTTTTTGGTAAATTTTAAATAAACTACATGAAATTAGTAAAAATTATAACTAAAAATAAGTGGCCTAAGCTAAAACATTTGTTATCAATTACTATTTAAGAGCATTTCAAATGAGAAAAATAAGACCCCATTGAAGTAAAAAAATTAAATTAAATTCTAAATTCATCTCGAATTATTATTGAAATTCCCATGCTTATATATATTTACCCATACATTTAAATTTTATATTTACTATTTACTATATTATAAATTTTGTATTAATATTTATATCGTACAATGATATTGCTATCACATTTATTTACCTTTTACAATTATGTTTACATACACCATGTTCCTAAAATTTTTGTGAATAATATGAATTAAAAATGAATGCATAAACCTAAATCTACTGAACTCAGCTGATGTCTCGACGAACATAGGCTATAAAAGGGATCTCCAGAGTCATGCTCTAGCGGCCGGAGATCATAGGCAGGGTGGGCAAACATGCGAGCCCCATTACATCTCAGGCTTCGCAAATATCAAACTTCTCTCAGTCTCTCAGTCTCTCTTCTTTTCTACTTTTCTATTTTTCTTTTCTCAAACTCTCCTCTAGCTTCTCTAGTCTTTTATTTTGAATTTGTGAATCCTTTTCTTCCGATTTAATCAACTAGCTTTCTTATTTTTGTCGCAAGCACGCTCAATTCTAAATTTAATAATAGTAATGCGTAGACAGTGGCCCGATCTGTACGAGCAAGACCTACACCCCCCAAGCCGACGAGCTAGTGCCGGGGCACGCTATACCCGCCAATACAGATCAGTGGACTCCTTTATAACACAGCAGTTAAGTCGCACGTTACACGTTACAGTTCTAATTTTATTATTATTATTAAAATAAGTGGCGCCCAACGTGTGGGGCCTTAATGAATACATTTAAATTCATTGAGACTCACAGATGAATAAATTCAATTTTTCTTTAAATTTTCTTTACCTTTTTCTTAAAGTTTTTTCTTAAATTTTTAAATTTTTCCGGAAAACAGATTGAGTGAATATTATTATTTCCGACTGTCCGAAAATTAAGAATTAATGAAAGAATTTTCCTATAAAAAAAAAACAGCGAAAAGGACAAAGTGTGTTGATCTGAGGAAAGCAGATGCATTAACCAGAATTAGGTAGATTTTCTGTCCCGAATTAAAATACCGAGTCTTTGAGCCAATCACCCTTATGAAATTAAATAAGTACATACACTTCTCTGTATGCAAAATACTGGCATTACTCACGAGCTGTGTCATATCCAGAAAGAAGTTATGACCAAATTTTTTTCCCTTCTTGTGACTAGAAGGATTATATTCTTTATGCGGTTTGGAATGCATGCTATTTTTTTCGAATAATCCGCTGACCAAGTCCGAATAAAGTATGTAATTTTCTTTTTTCTCTTTGGAGGGCTTTTAAGCCTAAGCACACCAAAACTCATATTTCCTATATTCTGAGAGAAATTATAATTAATAGATACCTTTCGTCGTAGAGCATCAAGCTTAGAGTTCAGTAATATTTCATTATTACATTATTTCGATTTATCGTTGGTTTCAAAGATTTCGATTTTTGCTGAAACTATTTACATACCTCTTAAATAGTTTTTTTTACTATTATCGCACCTCTTATCGTTATTATTGCTATTATCGTACCGCAGATATTTTTGTGGAAAATATTATCTTACCGTTACATTTTGTTTGTAAAATTATTATTTTTATTACCTTTCGTGGGCATGATGGGGATAGACCGATCTCCGGATAGAGTAGCCGAAAAGGGCGCAAACATAGTCTGCCCGACATAGTAGAGGTTTGCGTCACATCATGTCAACATGAATTTCACAAGCGATGCATAGAAGCGCATTGGAAGAAAAGCGCACAATGTCCGGTGTGCAAAGCTTCCTGTAGGCCAGCACTCACGAAGAGTGGGGATAATCGACAAACTCGTAGCCAATCGAAGAACCGCCAGCCCACAGATAATGTGGAATCGAACTGAGTCAACCTTTCACCCATTCACATTGCGGGAGTGGATACAATAGGGCCGACACGAGAGAGGGAACTGGAGTTAATTCTAGGCAAGAGATGCTAGCTCCGGGTTCTCCGGCGTCGCCGACCAGATAAAGTAGCGCATATTTTGAATAACTGGAAAAAAAAATTTTCCGGAGTAGGAGAGTCAGTGGACAACTTCTTTTACCGAGTTGAAGCACTAACTAGGGAGACGTTAGCAAATAATTTCACTGTTCTTCGTAAAAATGCAAGCGTTCTTTTTGAAGGTAAAGCTAATGAATTCTATTGGCGTTATCACAAAGCCCATGGCGAAGTACGCTGGGAAAGTTTTTGTTCAGCGTTACGTCTACAGTTTCGACAGAGTAGAGATGACGGTGATATTGAGGAGCTGATTAGAAATACCAAACAGAAGCCAAGCGAAACATTCGATTGCTTCTATGACTCCATTTCAAGCTTGATCGATCAGTTAGAATATCCGTGGACGGATCACAAGCTCATTCGGGTTCTCAGAAATAATTTACGTCCCGAAATTAGACATGAGATCTTAAATATCGATATTATATCTGTCGTGGAATTAAGGGAGATTTGTCGTAGACGTGAAGCGTTTTTGTCGGATGTTAAGCGTGTATAAGCGTGAAGTCTCTGAATTTAGTGCAGATCCACTAGAATTGGAATAATTGATAATTGATAAGGAAGGCGATATCGAAGCTTTTTCTTTGCTGTGCTGGAACTACCGCAAGAAAGGCCACAGGTATCAGGACTGTGTGTCCGAAAGAAGAGTCTTTTGCTATGGTTGCGGAGCTGCCAATACTTACAAACCGAGCTGTAGTAAGTGTTCAAAAAACTCCAAAGTGGGCATGTCGAAGTTGCCATACAAACAGAAGACCTCGAGTGCCTTTCGGAACCAAGCAACCATGACCGATCCATAGTGGATGCAGCTATAGTTGCACCAAAACTTTTACCCGACTTACAAATAACTAAAACTTGTCCTTTGCTTCATAGCAAAATTCCAATATTGGAAAAATTTAATATCACAGAAGTAAATAATGTACCGTATCTTGAGAAGCGTAAAACGCGAAGATCCGCTCGAATCAAATCATTTTGGCAAAATGTTAGAGCCTGTAAAACTAGTTCTAAACTAGCTCTCTGCCTGCCGGATCAAAAGATCCTCGACCCTTTTTATCAATTCGTATGTTTGATCGTACAGTCTACGGATTGCTTGACTCTGGCGCGTCGATAAGTTGTGCCGGGGGAGATTTAGCTAGAGACATAATTCTCAGCAAAGAATTTAAGACAATTAAAGGCAACGATACAGCTGCTGATGGATCTTCTCAGCAGATAGTAGGGCATTTAAAAGTAGATGTTGAATACAACGATATAAAAAAATCGTAAAAACTTTTGTTGTACCTTCTCTGAAGCAGAACTTGTATCTTGGCATAGATTTTTGGAAACTTTGCGATTTGCCTTCAAAATGTTTAAACGTATCGGTTATAGATATTGATCCTGTTTGCCATACTAATGCTGATCAGCATAATCTGTCCGAGTTTGACAAAGCCAAATTAAGGAATGTCATTAATTGTTTTTCGTCATTCACTCAAGAAGGCCTTGGCAAGACCAACTTGATAATGCATTCAATCGACGTGGGTACTGCCAAACCGATAAAACAACGACACTTTCCTGTCTCACCCGCAGTGGAAAAGGCCATGTGTGCCGAGATTGATAGAATGTTAGAATTGGGGGTGATAGAGGAGTCAGAAAGTTCGTGGTCTTCTCCTATCGTAATCGTAACGAAACCCGGAAAAGTTAGGATCTGCCTAGATTGTCGAAAGGTGAACAGTTTTACGGAAAAGGATGCATACCCTCTTCCCCAGATAGCTGGTATTTTAAGTCGTTTGCCTAAGGCGGAATTCATATCCAGCCTTGACCTTAAGGATGCTTATTGGCAAGTTCCGTTAGAGGTTTCATCGCGAGACAAAACGGCTTTCACTGTCCCTGGTAGACCACTTTACCAGTTTTAGGTTATGCCTTTTGGGCTGTGCAATGCTACAAGTACAATGTCCCGTTTAATGGACAAGGTAGTGTCAGCTCATCGTAGAAACGAGGTGTTCATTTACCTCGACGATTTATTGGTAGTATCTTCCAGCTTTGAGAAGCATCTCGAAGTTCTCAGAGAGATCGCTCTGCAGATAAAGCGTGCAGGTTTGACGATCAACATTGGCAAAAGTCACTTCTGCATGCTTCGTGTGCGACACCTTGGTCATATAATCGGCGATGGTGGAATACGCACCGACCCAGAAAAGGTGACTGCAATTACGAATTTCCCGTTACCGAAGACGTTACGCAGTCTGCGAAGTTTTATGGGTTTGTGTGGGTGGTATCGTAAGTTTGTTCCAAATTTCGCTTCGCTCTCAGCTCCTTTGACAGATTTAATGACCACAAAACGAAGGTTTAGTTTAACCGACGAAGCCATAAAAGCTTTTGAAGTCTTAAAACTTTCTCTCAGCAAGGCTCCAGTCTTATGTAGCCCCGACTTTGCAAAGCCATTCGCTATACATTGCGACGCGAGCAAAAAAGGGGGGACGAACGGCCTATTGCATTCATTTCAAAGAAGCTGAACAAAGCTCAGCGCCATTATACCGTGACTGAACAGGAATGTTTGGCGGCAGTAACCGCTCTCAAGAATTTTAGGGCGTATGTGGAGGGACATAAATTTAAAATCGTAACCGATCATGTGGCTAAAGTCCAATCGCGACCTAAATTCACGTCTAGCTCGATGGGCTTTAGCTTTACAAAGATATGATTTTTCAATTGAACATCGAAAGGGTTCGCTAAATATTGTTCCGGATCACTTTCCCGTGTTAACGAAGACGTAGTAGCCGCTATAGACTTACGCGAAGGATTTTTAGTGGACTTGGAATCAAAGCATTTCAAATCAGATGAGTATATTGCCCTTGTAGAAAAGGTGAAGGCAAATCAAGAAAATTTTCCAGATCTTAAGTCTGACAGTGGATATGTTTATCGGAAAGCTGAACATTTAACGGAAGAACAAGTCCATGACGAGTATGCCTGGAAGCTCTGGGATACCCAAAGAACTGCTTCCAGAAATTCTCTCACGAGCTCACGATAGTCCTTTATCGTCTCACGGTGGTATACACAAGACAATTGAGAGTAAGGCGTTACTATTTTTGGCCTGGCCTGGTGCCAGATGTAAAGGCTTATATAAATGCCTGTGAAGTGTGCAAAACCACTAAAGCTCCTAATTGTGTGCTGCGACCACCATTAGGAAAAGCGCCGGAGAGTCAGCGATTTTTCCAACGTTTGTTTATAGATTTTCTTGGACCTTATCCCCGGGCTAGAAGTGGGAATATTGGAATATTCATCGTTCTCGATCATTTCTCCAAATATGTTTTCCTTAAAGCAGTAAGAAAGATCGATACGAATGCAGTCATAAAATACCTAGAAGGAGAATTATTTATGGCCTATGGGTCTCCTGAAACCGGGATGTCCGATAAACCTAAATCTACTGAACTCAGCTGATGTCTCGACGAACATAGGGTATAAAAGGGATCTCCAGAGTCATGCTCTAGCGGCCGGAGATCATAGGCAGGGTGGGCAAACATGCGAGCCCCATTACATCTCAGGCTTCGCAAATATCAAACTTCTCTCAGTCTCTCTTTTTTTCTACTTTTCTATTTTTCTTTTCTCAAACTCTCCTCTAGCTTCTCTAGTCTTTTATTTTGAATTTGTGAATCCTTTTCTTCCGATTTAATCAACTAGTTTTCTTATTTTTGTCGCAAGCACGCTCAATTCTAGATTTAATAATAGTAATTCGTAGACAGTGGCCCGATCTGTACGAGCAAGACCTCCTTTATAACACAGCAGTTAAGTCGCACGTTACAACGTTCTAATTTTATTATTATTATTAAAATTAGTGGCGCCCAACGTGTGGGGCCTTAATGAATACATTTAAATTCATTGAGACTCACAGATGAATAAATTCAATTTTTCTTTAAATTTTCTTTACCTTTTTCTTAAAGTTTTTTCTTAAATTTTTAAATTTTTCCGGAAAACAGATTGAGTGAATATTATTATTTCCGACTGTCCGAAAATTAAGAATTAATGAAAGAATTTTCCTATAAAAAAAAAAAAAAGAAAAGGACAAAGTGTGTTGATCTGAGGAAAGCAGATGCATTAACCAGAATTAGGTAGATTTTCTGTCCCGAATTAAAATACCGAGTCTTTGAGCCAATCACCCTTATGAAATTAAATAAGTACATACACTTCTCTGTATGCAAAATACTGGCATTACTCACGAGCTGTGTCATATCCAGAAAGAAGTTATGACCAAATTTTGTTCCCTTCTTGTGACTAGAAGGATTATATTCTTTATGCGGTTTGGAATACATGCGACTATTTTTTTCGAACAATCCGCTGACCAAGTCCGAATAAAGTATGTAATTTTCTTTTTTCTCTTTGGAGGGCTTTTAAGCCTAAGCACACCAAAACTCATATTTCCTATATTCTGAGAGATTTTATAATTAATAGATACCTTTCGTCGTAGAGCATCAAGCTTAGAGTTCAGTAATATTTCATTATTACATTATTTCGATTTATCGTTGGTTTCAAAGATTTCGATTTTTGCTGAAACTATTTACATACCTCTTAAATAGTTTTTTTACTATTATCGCACCTCTTATCGTTATTATTGCTATTATCGTACCGCAGATATTTTTGTGGAAAATATTATCTTACCGTTACATTTTGTTTGTAAAATTATTATTTTTATTACCTTTCGTAGGCATGATGGGGATAGACCGATCTCCGGATAGAGTAGCCGAAAAGGGCGCAAACATAGTCTGTCCGATATGCAAGGGCGAAGTTTACATAGTAGAGGTTTGCGTCACATCATGTCAACATGAATTTCACAAGCGATGCATAGAAGCGCATTGGAAGAAAAGCGCACAATGTCCGGTGTGCAAAGCTTCCTGTAGGCCAGCACCCACGAAGAGTGGGGATAATCGACAAACTCGTAGCCAATCGAAGAACCGCCAGCCCACAGATAATGTGGAATCGAACTGAGTCAACCTTTCACCCATTCACATTTCGGGAGTGGATACAATAGGGCCGACACGAGAGAGGGAACTGGAGTTATTTCTAGGCAAGAGATGCTAGCTCCGGGTTCTCCGGCGTCGCCGACCAGATAAAGTAGCGCATATTTTGAATAACTGGAAAATAAAATTTTCAGGTGTAGGAGTGTCAGTGGACAACTTCATTTACCGAGTTGAAGCACTAACTAGGGAGACGTTAGCAAATAATTTCACTGTTCTTTGTAAAAATGCAAGCGTTCTTTTTGAAGGTAAAGCTAAAGAATTCTATTGGCGTTATCACAAAGCCCATGGCGAAGTACGCTGGGAAAGTTTTTGTTCAGCGTTACGTCTACAGTTTCGACAGAGTAGAGATGACGGTGATATTGAGGAGCTGATTAGAAATACCAAACAGAAGCCAAGCGAAACATTCGATTGCTTCTATGACTCCATTTCAAGCTTGATCGATCAGTTAGAATATCCGTGGACGGATCACAAGCTCATTCGGGTTCTCAGAAATAATTTACGTCCCGAAATTAGACATGAGATCTTAAATATCGATATTATATCTGTCGTGGAATTAAGGGAGATTTGTCGTAGACGTGAAGCGTTTTTGTCGGATGTTAAGCGTGTATAAGCGTGAAGTCTCTGAATTTAGTGCAGATCCACTAGAATTGGAATAATTGATAAGGAAGGCGATATCGAAGCTTTTTCTTTGCTGTGCAGGAACTATCGCAAGGAAGGCCACAGGTATCAGGACTGTGTGTCCGAAAGAAGAGTCTTTTGTTATGGTTGCAGAGCTGCCAATACTTACAAACCGAGCTGTAGTAAGTGTTCAAAAAACTCCAAAGTGGGCATGTCGAAGTTGCCATACAAACAGAAGACCTCGAGTGCCTTTCGGAACGAAGCAACGATGACCGATCCATAGTGGATGCAGCTATAGTTGCACCAAAACTTTTACCCGACTTACAAATAACTAAAACTTGTCCTTTGCTTCATAGCAAAATTCCAATATTGGAAAAATTTAATATCACAGAAGTAAATAATGTACCGTATCTTGAGAAGCGTAAAACGCGAAGTTCCGCTCGAATCAAATCATTTTGGCAAAATGTTAGAGCCTGTAAAACTGGTTAATATACATTAGCTCTCTTCCTGCCGGATCAAAAGATCCTCGACCCTTTTTATCAATTCGTATGTTTGATCGTACAGTCTACGGATTGCTTGACTCTGGCGCGTCGATAAGTTGTGCCGGGGGAGATTTAGCTAGAGACATAATTCTCAGCAAAGAATTTAAGACAATTAAAGGCAACGATACAGCTGCTGATGGATCTTCTCAGCAGATAGTAGGGCATTTAAAAGTAGATGTTGAATACAACGATATAAAAAAATCGTAAAAACTTTTTGTTGTACCTTCTCTGAAGCAGAACTTGTATCTTGGCATAGATTTTTGGAAACTTTGCGATTTGCCTTCAAAATGTTTAAACGTATCGGTTATAGATATTGATCCTGTTTGCCATACTAATGCTGATCAGCATAATCTGTCCGAGTTTGACAAAGCCAAATTAAGGAATGTCATTAATTGTTTTTCGTCATTCACTCAAGAAGGCCTTGGCAAGACCAACTTGATAATGCATTCAATCGACGTGGGTACTGCCAAACCGATAAAACAACGACACTTTCCTGTCTCACCCGCAGTGGAAAAGGCCATGTGCGAGATTGATAGAATGTTAGAATTGGGGGTGATAGAGGAGTCAGAAAGTTCGTGGTCTTCTCCTATCGTAATCGTAACGAAACCCGGAAAAGTTAGGATCTGCCTAGATTGTCGAAAGGTGAACAGTTTTACGGAAAAGGATGCATACCCTCTTCCCCAGATAGCTGGTATTTTAAGTCGTTTGCCTAAGGCGGAATTCATATCCAGCCTTGACCTTAAGGATGCTTATTGGCAAGTTCCGTTAGAGGTTTCACGGCTTTCACTGTCCCTGGTAGACCACTTTACCAGTTTTAGGTTATGCCTTTTGGGCTGTGCAATGCTACAAGTACAATGTCCCGTTTAATGGACAAGGTAGTGTCAGCTCATCGTAGAAACGAGGTGTTCATTTACCTCGACGATTTATTGGTAGTATCTTCCAGCTTTGAGAAGCATCTCGAAGTTCTCAGAGAGATCGCTCTGCAGATAAAGCGTGCAGGTTTGACGATCAACATTGGCAAAAGTCACTTCTGCATGCTTCGTGTGCGACACCTTGGTCATATAATCGGCGATGGTGGAATACGCACCGACCCAGAAAAGGTGACTGCAATTACAAATTTCCCGTTACCGAAGACGTTACGCAGTCTGCGAAGTTTTATGGGTTTGTGTGGGTGGTATCGTAAGTTTGTTCCAAATTTCGCTTCGCTCTCAGCTCCTTTGACACATTTAATGACCACAAAACGAAGGTTTAGTTTAACCGACGAAGCCATAAAAGCTTTTGAAGTCTTAAAACTTTCTCTCAGCAAGGCTCCAGTCTTATGTAGCCCCGACTTTGCAAAGCCATTCGCTATACATTGCGACGCGAGCAAAAAAGGGATAGGAACAGTACTAGTATAGGTGTCTGAGGAAGGGAACGAGCGGCCTATTGCATTCATTTCAAAGAAGCTGAACAAAGCTCAGCGCCATTATACCGTGACTGAACAGGAATGTTTGGCGGCAGTAACCGCTCTCAAGAATTTTAGGGCGTATGTGGAGGGACATAAATTTAAAATCGTAACCGATCATGTGGCTAAAGTCCAATCGCGACCTAAATTCACGTCTAGCTCGATGGGCTTTAGCTTTACAAAGATATGATTTTTCAATTGAACATCGAAAGGGTTCGCTAAATATTGTTCCGGATCACTTTCCCGTGTTAACGAAGACGTAGTAGCCGCTATAGACTTACGCGAAGGATTTTTAGTGGACTTGGAATCAAAGCATTTCAAATCAGATGAGTATATTGCCCTTGTAGAAAAGGTGAAGGCAAATCAAGAAAATTTTCCAGATCTTAAGTCTGACAGTGGATATGTTTATCGGAAAGCTGAACATTTAACGGGAGAACAAGTCCATGACGAGTATGCCTGGAAGCTCTGGGATACCCAAAGAACTGCTTCCAGAAATTCTCTCACGAGCTCACGATAGTCCTTTATCGTCTCACGGTGGTATACACAAGACAATTGAGAGTAAGGCGTTACTATTTTTGGCCTGGCCTGGTGCCAGATGTAAAGGCTTATATAAATGCCTGTGAAGTGTGCAAAACCACTAAAGCTCCTAATTGTGTGCTGCGACCACCATTAGGAAAAGCGCCGGAGAGTCAGCGATTTTTCCAACGTTTGTTTATAGATTTTCTTGGACCTTATCCCCGGGCTAGAAGTGGGAATATTGGAATATTCATCGTTCTCGATCATTTCTACAAATATGTTTTCCTTAAAGCAGTAAGAAAGATCGATACGAATGCAGTCATAAAATACCTAGAAGGAGAATTATTTATGGCCTATTGGTCTCCTGAAACCAAGATGTCCGATAAACCTAAATCTACTGAACTCAGCTGATGTCTCGACGAACATAGGGTATAAAAGGGATCTCCAGAGTCATGCTCTAGCGGCCGGAGATCATAGGCAGGGTGGACAAATATGCGAGCCCCATTACATCTCAGGCTTCGCAAATATCAAACTTCTCTCAGTCTCTCTTCTTTTCTACTTTTCTATTTTTCTTTTCTCAAACTCTCCTCTAGCTTCTCTAGTCTTTTATTTTGAATTTATGAATCCTTTTCTTCCGGCTTAATCAACTAGCTTTCTTATTTTTGTCGCAAGCACGCTCAATTCTAGATTTAATAATAGTAATGCGTAGACAGTGGCCCGATCTGTACGAGCAAGACCTCCACCCCCAAGCCGACGAGCTAGTGCCGGACCCTATAGCGTGTCCCTCCAATACAGATCAGTGGACTCCTTTATAACACAGCACTTAAGTCGCACGTTACCCGTTACAAGTCTAACAATAAGGTTGCATATCTTAAAATAACACATTATCTAACAGTTGAATTTTAACTGAATAGAGACTACATGGTCCTAATAATTAGCGCTGGATTGGAAGGTCGTTGCGGCGAAAACGAGAACTGCTGGAAACTCGCGTGAGGGCTCTCGCGAGATGATTTGGATGTACTGATATCCTGTTGTAGTACTTTGTTGTGATTTGTGCTATCTTTTCTCTGACGAGTGATATGTGAAGATCCCTGTGAATGTTTACATTCCGAACGTACCACGGTGCCCCGGTGATGGTTCTAAGAATTTTTGATTGAGTTCTTTGCATTATATCCACAATGCTGTTACTGGCATTCCGCCACAACTGAGAGCCGTACATCCAGATTGTACGGTGTTGTATAGAAGTACCTTATAGTCCAGGCTAAGGGGCGAGCGGCTATTGATAAGCCAGTGGAGGCTGTTGGCTTTGAGCTTTAAATGTGTTCTTTTGGCTTTAATGTGGCTGCGCCAAGTAAGACTTCTATCGAGGTGTACGCCAAGATATTACGCGCGAAGTCCCACGGCCCACTTACCCGCCCAACCGACCGAGGGGCGCAGCCGTGTATCGTACGGCACGATTCGCGATTAGATAGACGCGAGATAGGAAAATAAAGGTAAAGGTCCGGGGAAAAAAGTAATAGTTAGATCAATCTTGTGCCAATGAAGCAAGTATCAATCGTTTTAGAAGCCGCAGAGAGTCAAGATTTGATATTACAGGAAAAAGTCTATTATAGTCAGAACATAATACTCTGAAAGGCTCATGCAAGGCATAGTTAGATCTACAATGATTTAAAATTAGGGGAAAATAATTTCTAGTTAATCTACTTGGCACAGAAAAGTTTAGCCGACTTAACAAGTCGGGGCAGTCAATATCACCATGTATAAGGTTATAAATAAAGATAGTACCAAGCATCGTTCTACGGTTGGCTAGGGATGGTAAATTAATCAAAAGAAGTCTACTAGAATAAGAAGGTAAGATAAGATTTGCATCCCAGTTTAGGCGCCGTAAAGCAAAAAGAAGGAAGTTTTTTGTACAGATTCAATACGACCAATATGTATTCCGTATTGTGGACTCCAGACGGGAGACCCATACTCCAGAATCGGACGGACTAGCGAAATAAATAAAGTTTTAGTCAAATAAGGATCATCGAATTCTTTAGACCACCTTTTAATAAATCCAAGCACTCCTCTGGCTTTATTAACCATGGACGAAATGTGATTAGAAAATTTTAGTTTAGGGTCCAAGAGAACGCCAAGATCGTTTACAAGAGTTATTCTATCCAAAGAGCTGCCACTTAACGTGTAAGTCGCATATATCGGATTGGCCCGATAAAAAGTCATCAGCTTGCACTTGGAACCGTTTAAATTTAGTAAATTATCTCGCCACCAGTTTTGAAAATTATCTAGATCGGATTGCAAGTTTAAATGACAGGAAATGTCCTTATACTGCAGGCACAACTTAACATCATCTGCGTACATAAGTACGCGAGAATGACTTATAATTGAGGGAAGATCGTTAATAAATAATGTAAAAAGTAACGGACCCAGATGGCTCCCTTGTGGGGCACCGGAGGTAACACGGAGAATTTCAGAAATTGCATTTTTAAAAAGGACCCTTTGTGACCTGCCATTTAGATAACTTGAAATCCATTTAAGCAGATCAACTGGAAAACCTAAAAGGTCAAGTTTTTGAATGAGAAGTAAGTGATTTACAGAGTCAAATGCTTTACTAAAGTCAGTGTAAATGACGTCTGTTTGAAAACTACTATTGAAGCCTTTTATCACAAATGAAGTGAGCTCTAGAAGGTTTGTGATTGTGGATCTACGTTTTATAAATCCGTGTTGACACGGAGAAATGATTGATCTGCAAAGGTGCTGCAAATGAGGAGTAATAATTTTTTAGCTGACAACTTAGAAATACCTCTGTAGTTACTGGCTTCTAATTTGTTACCTTTTTTGAAAAGAGGAATAACAAATGATTCCTTCCAAATATTTGGGAATTGAGAGGTTTCTAGAGATAAGGTAAACAACTTGTGAAGATGTTTGCACAAGGTCTTAGCGCAATACCTAAGCACGCACCCAGGAATACCATCGGGCCCTGGTGAATAAACAGGCTTAATACGAAGAAGGTCCAAAAGAAGAGAGCTTTCAGTTAAAGTGGGACAGAATATGAGGTTTGACTTGGCCATGGTGTAAGAAAAAGGCTGTGATGAATAATCTAAAGTAGAGTAAGTCGTTTGAAAAAATTGGGCAAATAAATCGGCTATTGCCTGATCTGTGGTTGCCGTCATGTTTTCGAACGACAGCGAGGAAGGAAAAGAATTAGATTTACGCTTGGTGTTAACAAAATTATAAAACTGTTTCGGGTCCTGAGAGAACTGGACCTTACAACGGTTTAAGTAACTATTATAACACTGAGCATTAAGCACGGTAAATCTTGACCGAGCACTTAAATATCTAGTAAAAACAGATTGAGAACCGGTATTTTTATATTTCCTAAAAAGTCTGGACTTTACATTTCTTAAGTGTGTCAACTCTTTGCTAAACCAAGGTGATTTATTGGAAGTTGACGGATAGTACCACGGAACACAGGAATTATAAAATGAGTTTATTGCAGTGTAAAAAACATTAACTCCATCATATATACATATTAATGCATAAGTAAAGATTAGACCAATTAAAGCCAGAAAAAAAAATTTTCGGCGAAAACTATCTCTAGCCACTCCGAAACAGCTAATCAGCCCCATCAGGCCGCCTTTAGTTTGGCGCATGAACGATTTCATCTCGTTCGCAACCTCGACACAAGCGTCACAACAAAACTGCAAATTGGGCCCCTTTGAAAGGTCATCACTTGTCCGGCCAGTAAAACCGGCGTACTTGGTGTGCACCATATTTTCACACAGCCAGCAAGTCATATTAGACTGGTCAGCCCTGATTACAAGGCTGCATTTTTTGCAGAAGCAGACTACATTTTTATTATTCATTTTATTTATTTACCACTGTACCAAGAAAGCGAATTGAAATTTATAAGCGAGCAGTTATAAGTACCGCAAGAGCGCAGAAACTGCACGCTTAGAACTTTCAAAGCAAAGAGAGCAAGAGAGCGGGAGCGTAAATAAGTTAAAGTGCATGCACAAAAGAGAAACGGCGGGGATATAAGATAAGAAAACACAGATAAGAATTACGAAAAACTAAAACAATTTATTAGTATTAAATACAAAGTGCACTCATGAAGCGAACGGAGTTTAAATTTATGTTTTAATAAACCGGAAGAGAATTAAAATTGTTTTGATAAAACCCACCGATGGGAATAAACGAAAACAAAATGCAAAATTCGATGCGCGGAAAAAAAACACGAACGTTCACTTTGAAAGTCAAAGACGAATATGATATGAAGATATGTTACTTCTTTTGCTATCGGAACCTCTGTGTTGTTTAGAGTAAGTGGAGGGCAGTCTTGCCTGTTAAGTGTGAACGTTACGTTTGCATTTTTGTTCGTTAACTTTGATTCGCGAGTCGGATAGCCATTTCTCCACTGCCACTAGGTGTTTAGCAAGTTGCGCCGTTGCTTGCTTGGGGCATCTCGAGCGGCTTAGGATCGCTGTGTCATCAGCAAAAGTGGATGTGGTTAGTTGCATGCTCGTTGGGATGTCCGCAGTGTAGATAAGGTAGAGTGTTGGTCCTAACACGCTGCCTTGAGGAACTCCGGCTCTGATGATGTCATCGGACATGGCAACATTACATCTTACTGAGAATTTCCTGTTGAAAAGGTATGACTTCAGAAGTTTGTGAGTGTTGGTTGGGAGCATTTCTGTTATTTTGTGCTAAACCTTGTAACCATACTCTGTCGAAAGATTGTGATACGTCCAGAAATATCGCAGTGCAGTACATCCTTTGTTCGAATGCATTTCAGATTTCTGAAGTTATGCGGTTGACTTGCTCGATGGTTCCATGTTTTTCTCGAAAACCGAATTGATGCGTCGGGATTTTGTTGTGTGTTCTGAGATATGGGGTGATATGTGCCAAGAAGCATTTTTCGAAGAGTTTTGATAGACACGTTAGTAAACTAATTGGTCTATATGATGAAGCAATTGTGCGGTCTTTGCCAGGGTTTGGTATCATTATGATGATCGACTTTTTCCATATCTCTGGGAAGTGTCCATGTCTCGTTATTACATTGAAGAGTTGGCAAATAGCTCGAACTGCACAGAGAGGAAGTTCAATAATCATTTTTGGTGATATTAGGTCGCATCCTGGAGATTTTTATACCCGTTACTCGTAGAGTAAAAGGGTATATTGTATTCGTGCAAAAGTATGTAACAGCTAGAAGGAAGCGTTTCCGACCCTATAAAGTATATATATTCTTGATCAGGGTCACTAGCCGAGTCGATATAGCCATGGCCGTCTGTCCGTCTGTCTGTCTGTCCGTCTGTCCGTCTGTCCGTCCGTATGAACGCTGAGATCTCGGAAACTGCCTAGATTGTCGAAAGGTGAACAGTTTTACGGAAAAGGATGCATACCCTCTTCCCCAGATAGCTGGTATTTTAAGTCGTTTGCCTAAGGCGGAATTCATATCCAGCCTTGACCTTAAGGATGCTTATTGGCAAGTTCCGTTAGAGGTTTCACGGCTTTCACTGTCCCTGGTAGACCACTTTACCAGTTTTAGGTTATGCCTTTTGGGCTGTGCAATGCTACAAGTACAATGTCCCGTTTAATGGACAAGGTAGTGTCAGCTCATCGTAGAAACGAGGTGTTCATTTACCTCGACGATTTATTGGTAGTATCTTCCAGCTTTGAGAAGCATCTCGAAGTTCTCAGAGAGATCGCTCTGCAGATAAAGCGTGCAGGTTTGACGATCAACATTGGCAAAAGTCACTTCTGCATGCTTCGTGTGCGACACCTTGGTCATATAATCGGCGATGGTGGAATACGCACCGACCCAGAAAAGGTGACTGCAATTACAAATTTCCCGTTACCGAAGACGTTACGCAGTCTGCGAAGTTTTATGGGTTTGTGTGGGTGGTATCGTAAGTTTGTTCCAAATTTCGCTTCGCTCTCAGCTCCTTTGACAGATTTAATGACCACAAAACGAAGGTTTAGTTTAACCGACGAAGCCATAAAAGCTTTTGAAGTCTTAAAACTTTCTCTCAGCAAGGCTCCAGTCTTATGTAGCCCCGACTTTGCAAAGCCATTCGCTATACATTGCGACGCGAACAAAAAAGGGATAGGAGCAGTACTAGTATAGGTGTCTGAGGAAGGGAACGAGCGGCCTATTGCATTCATTTCAAAGAAGCTGAACAAAGCTCAGCGCCATTATACCGTGACTGAACAGGAATGTTTGGCGGCAGTAACCGCTCTCAAGAATTTTAGGGCGTATGTGGAGGGACATAAATTTAAAATCGTAACCGATCATGTGGCTAAAGTCCAATCGCGACCTAAATTCACGTCTAGCTCGATGGGCTTTAGCTTTACAAAGATATGATTTTTCAATTGAACATCGAAAGGGTTCGCTAAATATTGTTCCGGATCACTTTCCCGTGTTAACGAAGACGTAGTAGCCGCTATAGACTTACGCGAAGGATTTTTAGTGGACTTGGAATCAAAGCATTTCAAATCAGATGAGTATATTGCCCTTGTAGAAAAGGTGAAGGCAAATCAAGAAAATTTTCCAGATCTTAAGTCTGACAGTGGATATGTTTATCGGAAAGCTGAACATTTAACGGGAGAACAAGTCCATGACGAGTATGCCTGGAAGCTCTGGGATACCCAAAGAACTGCTTCCAGAAATTCTCTCACGAGCTCACGATAGTCCTTTATCGTCTCACGGTGGTATACACAAGACAATTGAGAGTAAGGCGTTACTATTTTTGGCCTGGCCTGGTGCCAGATGTAAAGGCTTATATAAATGCCTGTGAAGTGTGCAAAACCACTAAAGCTCCTAATTGTGTGCTGCGACCACCATTAGGAAAAGCGCCGGAGAGTCAGCGATTTTTCCAACGTTTGTTTATAGATTTTCTTGGACCTTATCCCCGGGCTAGAAGTGGGAATATTGGAATATTCATCGTTCTCGATCATTTCTACAAATATGTTTTCCTTAAAGCAGTAAGAAAGATCGATACGAATGCAGTCATAAAATACCTAGAAGGAGAATTATTTATGGCCTATTGGTCTCCTGAAACCAAGATGTCCGATAAACCTAAATCTACTGAACTCAGCTGATGTCTCGACGAACATAGGGTATAAAAGGGATCTCCAGAGTCATGCTCTAGCGGCCGGAGATCATAGGCAGGGTGGACAAATATGCGAGCCCCATTACATCTCAGGCTTCGCAAATATCAAACTTCTCTCAGTCTCTCTTCTTTTCTACTTTTCTATTTTTCTTTTCTCAAACTCTCCTCTAGCTTCTCTAGTCTTTTATTTTGAATTTATGAATCCTTTTCTTCCGGCTTAATCAACTAGCTTTCTTATTTTTGTCGCAAGCACGCTCAATTCTAGATTTAATAATAGTAATGCGTAGACAGTGGCCCGATCTGTACGAGCAAGACCTCCACCCCCAAGCCGACGAGCTAGTGCCGGACCCTATAGCGTGTCCCTCCAATACAGATCAGTGGACTCCTTTATAACACAGCACTTAAGTCGCACGTTACCCGTTACAAGTCTAACAATAAGGTTGCATATCTTAAAATAACACATTATCTAACAGTTGAATTTTAACTGAATAGAGACTACATGGTCCTAATAATTAGCGCTGGATTGGAAGGTCGTTGCGGCGAAAACGAGAACTGCTGGAAACTCGCGTGAGGGCTCTCGCGAGATGATTTGGATGTACTGATATCCTGTTGTAGTACTTTGTTGTGATTTGTGCTATCTTTTCTCTGACGAGTGATATGTGAAGATCCCTGTGAATGTTTACATTCCGAACGTACCACGGTGCCCCGGTGATGGTTCTAAGAATTTTTGATTGAGTTCTTTGCATTATATCCACAATGCTGTTACTGGCATTCCGCCACAACTGAGAGCCGTACATCCAGATTGTACGGTGTTGTATAGAAGTACCTTATAGTCCAGGCTAAGGGGCGAGCGGCTATTGATAAGCCAGTGGAGGCTGTTGGCTTTGAGCTTTAAATGTGTTCTTTTGGCTTTAATGTGGCTGCGCCAAGTAAGACTTCTATCGAGGTGTACGCCAAGATATTACGCGCGAAGTCCCACGGCCCACTTACCCGCCCAACCGACCGAGGGGCGCAGCCGTGTATCGTACGGCACGATTCGCGATTAGATAGACGCGAGATAGGAAAATAAAGGTAAAGGTCCGGGGAAAAAAGTAATAGTTAGATCAATCTTGTGCCAATGAAGCAAGTATCAATCGTTTTAGAAGCCGCAGAGAGTCAAGATTTGATATTACAGGAAAAAGTCTATTATAGTCAGAACATAATACTCTGAAAGGCTCATGCAAGGCATAGTTAGATCTACAATGATTTAAAATTAGGGAAAAATAATTTCTAGTTAATCTACTTGGCACAGAAAAGTTTAGCCGACTTAACAAGTCGGGGCAGTCAATATCACCATGTATAAGGTTATAAATAAAGATAGTACCAAGCATCGTTCTACGGTTGGCTAGGGATGGTAAATTAATCAAAAGAAGTCTACTAGAATAAGAAGGTAAGATAAGATTTGCATCCCAGTTTAGGCGCCGTAAAGCAAAAAGAAGGAAGTTTTTTGTACAGATTCAATACGACCAATATGTATTCCGTATTGTGGACTCCAGACGGGAGACCCATACTCCAGAATCGGACGGACTAGCGAAATAAATAAAGTAAATAAACCTTTTAATAAATCCAAGCACTCCTCTGGCTTTATTAACCATGGACGAAATGTGATTAGAAAATTTTAGTTTAGGGTCCAAGAGAACGCCAAGATCGTTTACAAGAGTTATTCTATCCAAAGAGCTGCCACTTAACGTGTAAGTCGCATATATCGGATTGGCCCGATAAAAAGTCATCAGCTTGCACTTGGAACCGTTTAAATTTAGTAAATTATCTCGCCACCAGTTTTGAAAATTATCTAGATCGGATTGCAAGTTTAAATGACAGGAAATGTCCTTATACTGCAGGCACAACTTAACATCATCTGCGTACATAAGTACGCGAGAATGACTTATAATTGAGGGAAGATCGTTAATAAATAATGTAAAAAGTAACGGACCCAGATGGCTCCCTTGTGGGGCACCGGAGGTAACACGGAGAATTTCAGAAATTGAATTTTTAAAAAGGACCCTTTGTGACCTGCCATTTAGATAACTTGAAATCCATTTAAGCAGATCAACTGGAAAACCTAAAAGGTCAAGTTTTTGAATGAGAAGTAAGTGATTTACAGAGTCAAATGCTTTACTAAAGTCAGTGTAAATGACGTCTGTTTGAAAACTACTATTGAAGCCTTTTATCACAAATGAAGTGAGCTCTAGAAGGTTTGTGATTGTGGATCTACGTTTTATAAATCCGTGTTGACACGGAGAAATGATTGATCTGCAAAGGTGCTGCAAATGAGGAGTAATAATTTTTTAGCTGACAACTTAGAAATACCTCTGTAGTTACTGGCTTCTAATTTGTTACCTTTTTTGAAAAGAGGAATAACAAATGATTCCTTCCAAATATTTGGGAATTGAGAGGTTTCTAGAGATAAGGTAAACAACTTGTGAAGATGTTTGCACATGGTCTTAGCGCAATACCTAAGCACGCACCCAGGAATACCATCGGGCCCTGGTGAATAAACAGGCTTAATACGAAGAAGGTCCAAAAGAAGAGAGCTTTCAGTTAAAGTGGGACAGAATATGAGGTTTGACTTGGCCATGGTGTAAGAAAAAGGCTGTGATGAATAATCTAAAGTAGAGTAAGTCGTTTGAAAAAATTGGGCAAATAAATCGGCTATTGCCTGATCTGTGGTTGCCGTCATGTTTTCGAACGACAGCGAGGAAGGAAAAGAATTAGATTTACGCTTGGTGTTAACAAAATTATAAAACTGTTTCGGGTCCTGAGAGAACTGGACCTTACAACGGTTTAAGTAACTATTATAACACTGAGCATTAAGCACGGTAAATCTTGACCGAGCACTTAAATATCTAGTAAAAACAGATTGAGAACCGGTATTTTTATATTTCCTAAAAAGTCTGGACTTTACATTTCTTAAGTGTGTCAACTCTTTGCTAAACCAAGGTGATTTATTGGAAGTTGACGGATAGTACCACGGAACACAGGAATTATAAAATGAGTTTATTGCAGTGTAAAAAACATTAACTCCATCGGACATATTAATGCATAAGTAAAGATTAGACCAATTAAAGCCAGAAAAAAAAATTTTCGGCGAAAACTATCTCTAGCCACTCCGAAACAGCTAATCAGCCCCATCAGGCCGCCTTTAGTTTGGCGCATGAACGATTTCATCTCGTTCGCAACCTCGACACAAGCGTCACAACAAAACTGCAAATTGGGTCCCTTTGAAAGGTCATCACTTGTCCGGCCAGTAAAACCGGCGTACTTGGTGTGCACCATATTTTCACACAGCCAGCAAGTCATATTAGACTGGTCAGCCCTGATTACAAGGCTGCATTTTTTGCAGAAGCAGACTACATTTTTATTATTCATTTTATTTATTTACCACTGTACCAAGAAAGCGAATTGAAATTTATAAGCGAGCAGTTATAAGTACCGCAAGAGCGCAGAAACTGCACGCTTAGAACTTTCAAAGCAAAGAGAGCAAGAGAGCGGGAGCGTAAATAAGTTAAAGTGCATGCACAAAAGAGAAACGGCGGGGATATAAGATAAGAAAACACAGATAAGAATTACGAAAAACTAAAACAATTTATTAGTATTAAATACAAAGTGCACTCGCGAAGCGAACGGAGTTTAAATTTATGTTTTAATAAACCGGAAGAGAATTAAAATTGTTTTGATAAAACCCACCGATGGGAATAAACGAAAACAAAATGCAAAATTCGATGCGCGGAAAAAAAACACGAACGTTCACTTTGAAAGTCAAAGACGAATATGATATGAAGATATGTTACTTCTTTTGCTATCGGAACCTCTGTGTTGTTTAGAGTAAGTGGAGGGCAGTCTTGCCTGTTAAGTGTGAACGTTACGTTTGCATTTTTGTTCGTTAACTTTGATTCGCGAGTCGGATAGCCATTTCTCCACTGCCACTAGGTGTTTAGCAAGTTGCGCCGTTGCTTGCTTGGGGCATCTCGAGCGGCTTAGGATCGCTGTGTCATCAGCAAAAGTGGATGTGGTTAGTTGCATGCTCGTTGGGATGTCCGCAGTGTAGATAAGGTAGAGTGTTGGTCCTAACACGCTGCCTTGAGGAACTCCGGCTCTGATGATGTCATCGGACATGGCAACATTACATCTTACTGAGAATTTCCTGTTGAAAAGGTATGACTTCAGAAGTTTGTGAGTGTTGGTTGGGAGCATTTCTGTTATTTTGTGCTAAACCTTGTAACCATACTCTGTCGAAAGATTGTGATACGTCCAGAAATATCGCAGTGCAGTACATCCTTTGTTCGAATGCATTTCAGATTTCTGAAGTTATGCGGTTGACTTGCTCGATGGTTCCATGTTTTTCTCGAAAACCGAATTGATGCGTCGGGATTTTGTTGTGTGTTCTGAGATATGGGGTGATATGTGCCAAGAAGCATTTTTCGAAGAGTTTTGATAGACACGTTAGTAAACTAATTGGTCTATATGATGAAGCAATTGTGCGGTCTTTGCCAGGGTTTGGTATCATTATGATGATCGACTTTTTCCATATCTCTGGGAAGTGTCCATGTCTCGTTATTACATTGAAGAGTTGGCAAATAGCTCGAACTGCACAGAGAGGAAGTTCAATAATCATTTTTGGTGATATTAGGTCGCATCCTGGAGATTTTTATACCCGTTACTCGTAGAGTAAAAGGGTATATTGTATTCGTGCAAAAGTATGTAACAGCTAGAAGGAAGCGTTTCCGACCCTATAAAGTATATATATTCTTGATCAGGGTCACTAGCCGAGTCGATATAGCCATGTCCGTCTGTCCGTCTGTCTGTCTGTCCGTCTGTCCGTCTGTCCGTCCGTATGAACGCTGAGATCTCGGAAACTATAAAAGCTAGATTCTAGGAGTTCCTACGCAGCGCAAGTTTGTTTCAAAAAGGTGCCACGCCCCCTTAAACGCCCACAATCGCTTATATACGATTTTAAAAATTTAAATATTTCGGAAAAGTAAAAATGCAGTTTTATTGTGTTTATCAATACCTATCGAAATGTAGAAGAAATTTTTCAAATCGGACCATTCGTTAAAAAGTTATGCGTGATCAAAGTTTCTATCTCCATCTCCCTCGCACTCCCTTTACCTGAGTAACGGGTATCTGATAGTCGGGGCACCCGACTATAGCGTTCTCTCTTGTTTTTGGTCGAGTTGTTCATTTATGATTTTGAGTAACTCATGTGGTCTAAATACAATTGGTTCATACGGAGATGTGTCGATATCTGATGTTACTGGCAGTGAGATCCCGTTTAATGCTGTATTGGGCTGAAATACATTTTAAAGATGTTCTGCAAATCTGTCGGCTCTTTCTCCGTCGCTCCGCGCCCAGTTGCCTGATGTCCTTATTGGCATTGCAGATTCTAGTGGTGCGCTGAGTGATGAGTGTGCTCTCCAAAGTGGGAACTTGGAGCTCCTTGGGGATAACTGCTCTATGCAATGTTTTTGGGACCTTTCTTCTTCATGACGTAATGCAGCTGAGAGCCTCCGTGTAGCATTTTTTAAGCTTTGTTTTGCAGATGGTAATCTGTTGGATTGCCAGTCTCGCCGTAAGCGTTGCTTTGCTAGAACAAGCTGTTCTATTTCAACGTTCGTGTATCTATGATTGTACAATGTTTTTTGCGTTTGTGGAGTTGTCATGCGAACTGCTGCGACCAAGACGGATTCAAGAGTGTTTGTGGATAAGTTGATATCAGCTTCGTCATTCAAACGTGGATTCAACTCAATATGCGAACTTACATACTGTAAGTTTTGTGACTGCAAAATCTATCAAGTCTGGCAGTTTTCTGGGATCTGTTGGCCAATATGTAGGTGTCCCAGGTGACACACAGTCTAGCTTGTTGCTTGCTTTTATTATTGCATTGTACAACTGCCTTCCCTTTGCAGTTACAAGTCGAGATCCCCAGTGCGTATGCTTGACATTAAAGTTTCCTGCTACTATAAATTGTTCGTTCAGAGAGTTGAAATAGTCCATGAATTGGGATTCGGATATTGTAAACCGAGGAGGACAGTATACGGCGGCAAGCTTTAAAGAACGGTGAAGTGGCGAAGCTATTGTGGAAGCAGTGCTTAATGCGATTTCTAATCAGAATCCCAGTGCCTCCGTGTGCTTTCCCGTCTGGGTGATTCGTGTTATAGAAGAAGTAGTCTCGAATTTGGAAATTGTATTTATTTGTAAGATTTGTTTCTGCGAGTAGCATTACATCGATATGGTTATTATTAAGGAATTGAGTTAACTCGAGTTTGCGCTGTGAGACGCCGTTGGCGTTCCACAGTGATATACGGAGGGGAGCCATTGATTACTTAGTCTGTTTTTGAGCAACAAGCAGCTCAATCAAAACGTTCTGGTTTCGCATAAGATCTTGCATAGTTGTCTGCATGAATGACATGAAATCCATCATACTTTGTTGAAGTTTACATATAATTTTTAATTTAATTTTGTTCGTAGACTGTTCTCCTGGTTGATGAGGGGAAACTGATGATCGTGGCTTGGTGGGAGCGGTATTTTTCAGACCCATTTTTAGAGCAGTCGGTGAACTCATTATTAGCTGAAGATTTCACGGCTGTAGGGAGGAAGACATCACGCGTAGATTTCATAGGTGTTATATGTGAGCGCGCAGTGGTCACTCTTTGGTGTGTACGACTTTTCAGTTCCTTGTAGACTGGGCAGCCCCTGTAGTTAGCCGTATGGTTACATCCACAGTGTCCACACTTTTTACTGCTGGGATGCTCTTTATTTGTTGGGCATTTGTGGGAGTTATGAAGGTCTCCACAAGCAACGCATACTGGACGAAGCGTGCAATAAGACCTTGTGTGGCCATATTCCTGACAATTATTACACTGCACCGGCCCATTTCTTTTATGCGGCTCTTCTACGGTTATTCTGCGGTGTAGTAGGTACTGGAGATTAAAAATTGGATGCACTTCATTTTTTTTCAGAGGCTAGGATTTGGTTTCGGGTTCAAGTTCTACCTTGAAAAGAGGTTGAGGCTTTCTTTCTCTATTCAAAATGTTAATAACATTTTTACATTAAAATCTTTCTCCTTCAGTGCGCCTGTAACTCCAGCTGGTGTTACTTCCGGTTCAATACCTTTAAGTACTACTTGCTGGCCTTTACTGCTTTTTAATTGGTACGTGTATAAGTTTTTATTGTTGTCGATTAAATACTTCGACAAAATTTTGTAGTTTACTTCCGTATTAGTCTGAACTTTTGTTTCGTGAATATTTTCCTTTGTTAGTGGAATTATGTGGAAATTGACTGGTCCGAATAGATTCAGTATCGAGTTTACTAGGGCATTAGAACTTTTCTCTCGAATGTAAATCGGCGGCGGCTTAGGCTTTTTATTGTCCCCTACGATGTATTCAGGAGGTATATATCGGATTTATCTGTCAAAATAGCCAATCTGTTTGCTTCTATGGGCTTCTCTATTGTAGGTTGTTTTGAAGTGCCGCGAGTTATTTTAGCAGAATTACCAAGTCTAGAGTTCTGCGGGCTGAGCTTACGTTTTATTTGTATATACCGATCCATACCAGTCTGCACGGCCGAACATTGTTTCGAAGAGAGCGCGCTGGTGTAAGGTGCTACATTATTTGCTTGCACAGCAGATTTCGTTATTACAGTAGATGGTATTGCGCGAGCAGTCGATACTATTGCAGTTGTTGTAGAAGTTGCCGTTGCAGTTGCTAGTGACGTCACTGTACTGGTGACCGTGGCTAAGCAGGTTGGCATGAGGGAAGGGTATGGGGTTTGTCCAACAAGAGCGCTGGAGAGCAAGAGCGCGCCCTGCCTAGCGATGTTGGATTGAGTTCGTTACTCGGGCTTGGGGTTATTGATCGCGGTTGGTTAGTTTTTGTTGGGTTTGCGGTCGCGTTGTCTTGCATTGACACGATTGAATGGTATGCGTTGTTACGTTGCAGAGAGAGCCGACGCTCGCCTTGCTGACGATGGAGCACCTTATGAGTGTCCAATTCACTCATAGCTTAATGTTTTAGAATTTCTTCTTGTTTATTTACACAAAAAAGTACGAAGTTCATCGCACTAAGCGTCTTTTCGCCCACTGTGTGTTGTTGTTTAGAGCTTGCACTGCTTTTATTTAAATTTTCGTTGACGATAAGAAGACAGGAAAAACACGTCTGCACTCGCCGACGTTCGCAATCGAACGTAACTTCATTATTTAATGTCAACATATTTTGATATTCAGTATCATGATGGTGAAAATTTGACTTTCACGAACGAAATCAAACACGTTATTAAAACAAAACATGAAGAACCAATTTATTGAAGACCATATAGCTATCCTTTTATTTACGATACAGAAGTAGAAAAAAAAATTGAAGAAATGATAAGACAAGGTATTATCAGAAAATCCAAATCTCCTTATTGTAGTCCAATTGTAATGGTACCCAAGAAAAGGGATGCATCGGGCATACCCAAATTTCGTATGGCTATCGATTACAGAGGATTGAACGAAATAACTATTAATTATAAATTCCCTATTACGAACATGGACGAAACCTTAGACAAGTTAGGGAAATGTCAATATTTTACAACTGTTCAGACGAACACTAATAAAAATAAAATATAATACTTTATGAGCTCTGTGCACGTCATGTGACAATTGTAAATCGACCCAGAGCCATAAACTATGATCTGTAATTTTAAACCCTACAAGGGAGCGGTGTTAACATTTTTTAATCTGTAAGTGCAGGCCACTTGAGCCTAACAGAAGATAATCACTTGAGATGTTTCTCACACTGCCCTAAGGGTTCCTGTGCGGGGGGCAAATGATAACTCTCCCGCTCAGGCAGACGCGGCCTCTTCGTAGGCCACAGATAAGACGAGAATAATATTTTGATGTTAGTTTCCTAAGCAGGGACTTAGAAAATAACAGAACTCAACTGAAAAGGTTGTTTTATTTAATTCATCCCTTTCATTTTGGTCCTTCGACAACTCTGCAGTATTCCCCCACCAGTGCACTATGGGGAATTTGCCCGATTTTTGGAATAAATGTATTTTGTAAAAGTATGGCGATTTTATATTTTTTTTTAATGTATTAAGAAAACCTCAAGCTGTTTGGTAACATACCGCAAATGTTAACTTAAAAGTATAGTATTTAAATACCACCTGTTAAAGTCAGCTGTTGCAAGCGCACATGGTCTGTTTACATTTTGCTTAACTTTGAAGCTCACTTTCAAATCATTATCTCTGCAACAAAATGACGTAAGACAGTCAAATTTGAAATGATTACCAATTCTCAAGGTATGCTCTGTGTAAATTACTATATATTGCTTAATATGTGCGTCCAATTTTAACAATTTGTAAATGTAGCAGGTGATGTTTTCGTTTGGGTTTTGGAAAGAAAAAAATGTTGTTGAATTCACTTTTGTTAGCAAGCAAGTTGATCCCACAGTCGAATCTCCAACCTTACAGATGTTTTTCAGAGAGCCATGGTTACTTCAGACCCCATCATTTCATCAATGAATTTGAAGAAAATGTCCGAAAACATACTAAGCTTCTTGCTCTTCCACCAGAAGTCATTCAATTATTATGCGAATATGAACCTGGAGAGGAGTCTTTAGATGTTGATGATTATGAAGAAGAAAACGACTATGATTTTTTGTACAACATTAAAATTGAAAATGAAGAGCATATAGAGCTAAATTTGTTTACAAAAATTTTTAAAAATGGGGGGTTGGGGGTGGGTTCCCTTTCACTTTTCCAACAGGTGTGTATAGGTATGTAGAACACTATAAAAAAAACCTCACTGAAATATGTTACATAGTTCGCGAGTTATTAATTTATTCCAAAAAATCGGGCAAATTCCCCATAGTGCAGTGGTAAGAAACTCAGAACTTAAGCCAGAACCTTAAAAAAAATAAAATCTGTAACATTTGCAGTTTTTTATTTAAGGTGTTAATGAATAATTGACTCTTGTTGTCCCCCACCAGTGATAAGAAACAGAGCAAAAAATGTTAAAAAGCAAAAAGATATAAAAGAATCTTTTCTGTTATAACAAAAAAGTGGTCGAGAAACCGACAAATTACAAAATAAAAATAATTTTGCCATCGAGCAATTATTATCTTGGCGTTTTCGAGGCCTTCAACATCGAAAAAGTGATTTAATAAAATCAGGCGTATTCGAGGCCGACATCGAAAAATTGATCACGGGTATATAAAAAGTGACTCACAAATTTTATCAACAAAAGTGACTCCCAATAAATAATAATAAAGTGAAAAAGTATACAAAAATAAAATCAAAGTGACCCCCAATATTCAAAAGTATACAAATAATTAAAGAATCAAAGAGTGACTCCCAATATTAAACATAAAATCCAAAAGTTAAAAATCAAATCATCATAAAATTTCAAAACTGCAATAAGGACTCCAGGACTTCGAAGACTTCAGGACAACTACAACTACAAGATCGAGGACAACATCAGCGAAAGTCAACCTTCATCGACAGCGGAAAAACATCAAAATCGAAGACTCAGCAGCGACGACAACAGCGGCAACCATAAATTTAAATAGGATCAGATAAGTCCTATTATTCATATTTAAATATTTCAAAATTAAAAATATTATATATAAATATTATAATTATATTACATAATTGTTCGGTTATTTAAGTCAGTTAATAATTAAAACACAGAAAGTTATTAGCAAAATGTTGTCCGAGCAAACAATCGCACTAATAACGAGGACGGAAGCTAACTTCGTCAAGCCGAAGTTTTAATACCGTTGCAGACTTTGCCGAAATTGCTTAAAGTGAAAAAGTAGCGAAAGGAATAAGGTATACATAAGTAAACTAGATTAGCATCGTTTCAAGTCAATTGCTTTTATACTGCAAAAATGTCACATACAAATAGAAAACAAGAGAGAACGCTTTAGCGAGTGCCTCGACTATTAGATACCCGTTACTCAGCTAAACAACTTTAGATTTTGCATTAACATAATGTGAATTAAACCACTAACCATACAACATATAGACTGGTCATTTCATACAACGAAATTGGTCACAAAATTTTTCAATCGGGAGGCCCCAGTGCTGGTAGCAGCAGGCCCCGGACACTTCGTGTGCCTTCGGTTTTTTTCGATCTCGTTCTAATTCTAATTTTGACGCTCGCGCGCTCATTACTCGAGTTCGATATGAATTTGCAAACCAAAATTAAATTTATGCTGAAATATTAAAAAATATACTGTAACATATAATATTCTTATTTTTATCATTAACCCAATAGTAAATACGCCCATATTGTTAGGGTACCAAGTCTGAAAAGTAGCAAAAGACAAAATATTCTTGCTGCATCGAAATGAAATGATCGCACACATGCACCCCTGTATGAGAATGCATGAACACGCATACATACAAAGCCCAATTCAAGCGCAGGCCAACCTTCTTCAAAATGCGCGTCTCTGCGACTGAACGACCGAACTCGAGCGCGAGCGTCAAAATAAGAATTAGAACGAGAGCGAAAAAAACCCGAAGGCACACGAAGTGTCGGGGCCTCCTGATTCCAGCACTGGGGCCTCCCGATTGAAAAATTTTGTGACCAAATTCGTTGTATGAAATGACCAGTCTATATGTTGTATGGTTAGTGATTAAACTGACCACAGGAATAAAGGACAAAAAGTTAAAATTATCATTTTGAATTCGGCGATCTCTTAGAGCTGGCAGCTTTACAGCACGAGCATCAGCACCAGCGCTGCTTTAGCGCAGGCAGCTTTTGTCCTGCACCACTGTTTTGCAATGCACTGACCTCCAATTTGGCTAACTTGATTTGATTTGCATAGTTCTTGGGATATAGTTCGGTATTGACAAATGAAAACCATCGCAATTTGCTTTAATAGAAATCCTTATCGAGAATTAACGTTGACTCTGTTGAGCACCTTGGCCAGCTGTTCCAAAGTCATCCGTTAGATGGCGCTGTTGTATTGCGCCATCTACCCCAATGCATTGGTACCACGGGCCATGAAAGGCGGAAATGTAGGCGCTAGCCAGGTTTAAGCGTTTGATGAGTTTTTGGGCGTTAGAGTGGGCGTGGCAAACTTTTATTAGGCCAATCGATAGGTATTAACGAAACAAATACATATCAATTAAAATTTTCATAATAGCATCAAAACTGGGGCCACAGCTTGTGGCTTGTGGACGTCAGAGGGGGTGTGGCACCATTTTGAAACAAACTTGCGCTGCGTACGAACTCCTAAAATCTACATGCAAAATGCCAATCCTCTAGCTTATATAGTTTCCGAAATTTCGGCGTTCATACGGACAGACAGACGGACATGGCTAGATCGAATCGGCTAGTGATCCTGAACAAGAATATATATACTTTATAGGGTCGGAAACGCTTCCTTCTACCTGTTACATACTTTTGCACGAATACAATATACCCTTTTACTCTACGAGTAACGAGTATAAAAAGGGATACTTTCGCAGCCTTTAACAATTTTTCCTATCTCCTTTAAGATATAGACTACCGAGCGGCAAGCGCTTTTACCCTAATCAAGATCTGCGTAAATAAATAAGAATTGTACAAATTTATGTTAGTAGCTTACACACTGCGCGAAATATTCTGATAATCATCAACTTTGGACCGATTTCACCCTATTGTTCCTATGGGAGCTATAGGATATAGACGTCCGTTCGGCACGCGCTTTCACCTTGATCAATGTATGCATAAAAAATACGATTTGGAAAGATTCATGCCAATAGCCAGTATACTGCGCGAAATATCCTAAAAATCATTAAATTTTAACCGATTTTACCCTTTTGTTCCTATGGGAGCTATAGGATATAGACGTCCGATCGTCACGCGCTTTTACCCTGTCAAGGTACGCATAAAAAAATAAGATTTGGAAAGATTTATGTCAATAGCTTTTACACTGCGCGAAATATCTTCAATTCTTGCAAGTTATATCCGATTGTTCCTATGGGAGCTATAGGATATAGACATCCGATCGGTATTCAAACTTGATCTGCGTACACTTGTTTTAGGACGACTGTAAAAGTTTCAGATCGCTAGCTTTTAAACTGAGCTCTCAAACGGTATTGAAACAGACGGACATGGCTATATCGACTCCCCTATTGATCCTGATCAAGAATATATAAACTTCTGACCAAAATTATAATACCCTCTGCAAGGGTATAAAAAAAAGATTAGCTATACGTAATTAATTTCATTTTTAAATAGCGGCTGTAGTATGTACTTGTCTGATTGGCAGCAACTTTTACCCTGAGCAAGGTATACATAAATAAATTAGATAAATTGCATAGTTTCATGCCAATAGCTTTTATACTTCAAAATTGTCATATACAAATAGGAAAAGAAAGGGATATTTTCGCAGCCTTTAAAAATTTTTCCTACGGAAGCTATACGATATAGACGTCCGATCGGCAAGCGCTTTTACCCTGATCAAGGTATGCGTAAATAAATAAGACTTGGAAAAATGTATGTTAATAGCTTATACACTGCGCGAAATATTCTAAAAAACATGAAATTTTGACCGATTTCACTGTATGGTTCCTATGGGAGCTATAGGATATAGACGTCCGATCGCCACGCGCTTTTACCCTGATCAAGGTATGCATAAAAAATACGATTTGGAAAGATTCATGACAATAGCTTTTACACTGCGCGAAATATCATCAATTCTTGCAAGATATATCCGATTGTTCCTATGGGAGCTATAGGATATAGACGTCCGACCGGGGCGATTTTCAAACTTGATCTGCGTACACATGTTTTAGGACGAGTGTAAAATTTTCAGATCGCTAGCTTTTAAACTGAGCTCGCAAACGATATTGAAGCATACTGACAGACGGGCATTGCTATATCGACTCCCCTATTGATCCTGATCAAGAATATATATACTTTATAGGGTCGGAAACGTCTCCTTCACTGCGTTACAAACTTCTGACCAAAATTATAATACCCTCTGCAAGGGTATAAAAAGGCAGGTGGAGATTACCAACGCCAGTAAGGCGCTTGAAGATCTCCCAAGCTTATCATTCGAATATATAAAGAAATTCGATGAGCTGAAAGCCGAGTGCATCGAAAATCATAAAGCTCTGATGCATATTGGAGTAGTCGCGCATGACTACTTCATTAAGAGTCATTACGAGCAAATGCTCTCTATTTTCAATAGAATTAAAGTAAGAATAGATAGAGTGTTGGCTGAATCTGCTAAGTCCGATGGTGAATTAATGGCAAGAATATCGAAAAAATTTAAACTGCGAAAGCCAGTTAGATATAGCGATAGAGCAGTTAGAAAAATATTTAAAGGATACATTTGAGGATATTCAAAATGATAGAACAAAAACTTTTGAAATTAGGATTGGGAAACTTAATTTTTATTGGGATAAACTAGTTGTCTTAAAGCAGGGAAACACTACAGATGTCACTGTTAGGAGGTATAATGATATATTGGACGAATTAGCGTTCGATATTTTAATGGTTACCAAATATATGAAAAAAAAACTCGAGGAAATTGTGCCTAAAAAGGTAGAAGTTGGAAATCATAAAATTGATGCTTTGGCCATCTCTGCCTAAAATTCAGGTACCCACATTTTATGGAGATTCCAAAGATTGGGACCCATTTTATGAGTTATTTAATGAACTCATACATTTAAGGGAGGATCTCAGTCCCTCCTTGAAATTTAACTACCTTAAAATATCGCTTAAGGCCAGGAATGTGGTTTCTCACTTATTGTTAGGATCAGGAGAAAATTATGAGACCGCTTGGGAATTGTTAACCAAGCGGTATGAAAATAAAAGGAAAATAATTTCCGACCAAATTAATCGCCTTCTGGATCTCCAAAATCTGAATGTGGAATCAGTTCGGCAATTAAGATTGTTTATTGACACTATTAATGAGTCAATTCATATGATAAAATTAAAAGCACAAATTTCAACAAAGAAGCTCTATATGAGAGCCATGTTAAAAAACCAAAGAAATTCAAGCATTGTCCGACGTCATTGAATTTGTAGAGTAACGACTCAGTTCTATTAGCTCAGTTCAGCATGAAAAATCTGGAAAAAAGTGTTCAGTGGCAGTGTGAGAGAGTTGTCTACTAACAGTTGTGCTATGTGCAAAAGTACGGGACATTTGATACTACAGTGTCAAAAATTTAAGGCATTGAATCCATCTGAACGGATGGAAAAAGTAAAAAACGCACATCTATGTTTTAAATGCCTTAAGCACCCATACAATAAGAAATGTCAAAGTGACATTTCATGTTCGATTTGTAAGAAAAATCATCACAGTATGCTTCACATTTATGTAAAGTCTAAAACAGACCAAAAAACTGAAAAAACAAATGAAAAAGTAAACACGTGTATGACGTCGGAACAAGCGTTGCTAGCTACAGCACGCATTCAAATTCAAACCTCTGAGGGAGGTTTCGAAAATTTTAGAGCTTTGATCGACAGTGGTTCTCAAAGCACAATAATTTCAGAAGAATCTGCGCAGATTCTGAAATTGCCCAAAATTCGGTCTCAAACAGAGATCAGTGGAGTATCGTCCACGGGAAAGTGCATCTCGAAGCACAAGGTAAATCTTTCAATTAAACGAAATAATTCCCAAAAAACAATTAGAGTTGAAGCATTAATACTTCCAAAATTAATGAGGGCTCTCCCAGTCAACACAGTTAATATTGACAAATCAAAGTGGGAGAAGTACAATTTGGCTGACCCAGACTTTAATAAACCGGGTCGTATAGATCTGATAATTGGGGCAGATCTATGGCCTCCTTGGTCAAATAACCGATTTCGGGTGGATTGTCTCTGGATGCAAAAAATCCAAAGGTAAGAAGACAATTGTAGCAACCACCATCGAATTAAAAGATATGGATCGGTATTGGGAAGTTGAGGAAGAAGACAAAAATGATATCGAAAATTTTATATGTGAAAATCATTTCATAAATACAACTAAAAAAGGTTCAGATGGTCGATACATTGTGTCAATTCCATTTAAAGATGATGTCACCTTAGGAGATTCGAAGAAACAGGCAATGGCTCGTTTCATGAATCTTGAGAAAAAATTAAAAAGAAATGAAAAACTAAGGATAGACTATTCTAAATTCATGCATGAATATATGGATTTAGGACATATGGTCGAAGTGGAGGAAGAAGGAAAGTACTTTTTACCTCACCAGGCAGTAATTAGAGATTCAAGCCTGACGACCAAAACAAGAGATGTTTTTGACGCTTCAGCAAAAACAACTAATAATAAAAGTTTGAACGACATAATGTGGTTTGGTCCACGAGTTCAAAAAGATATTTTGGACATTATCATTAAATGGCGAAAATTGAAAATTTGTGGTATCTGCGGACGTTAAAAAAAAGAGTTGTCAGATAAATATTAATGATAATGATCAGGAGTACCAATATATTTTATGGAGAGATTCTCCAGATGGAAAAATTAAAAATTATAAATTGACAACAGTCACATATGGAACTGCATCTGAGCCTTATCTAGCTACTAGAGTTATAGTATTTATTGCTGATAAATGCAAAAACAAAGATGTAAGTGAGATAACTAGGAATGATTTTTATATGGATGACCTAATGACTGGCGCTGATTCTATAGAAGATGCCAATAATTTAATTAAATTAATTTCTCAAGAATTACAAAAACATTACGAACAGTTTAAAAATAATGGAAACTGTAGAAGATACAGGAGATAGCAAGGTTCTTACTCTTGTGGAAAATGCAAGCGTAAAAACCCTGGGGCTTCAATGGGAACCGCAAAAGGATTTATTTAAATTCAAGGTAAATTGCGGGGATTCGAAAAACATCAACAAAAGGATAGTGTTATCAACATTATCAAAAATATATGACCCTTTGGGATGGCTGGCTCCTGTAACTATTTTAGGAAAACTTTTTATTCAAAAACTATGGATAAATAAGAGTGAATGCAATCAAAGAAAACACAATGATTGCCGCACAGCTTGAAAAAGATAGAATTGATTGGCGTTTTATCCCCCCGGCAGGACCTCACTTCGGAGGCATTTCAGAATCTGGAGTTAAATCCATGAAGCACCATTTGAAACGGGTAATAGGGGAAAATAGTCTGACATACAAAGAGATGTCAACACTTTTATGTCAAATCAGCATAGCCTTAACGAGTTAAGTAGGAAACAAACTTCGTTAGTCGATTCTACGACTAACATTTTAATGAAAACGACTGATGAAGTTAACTCAAATTTTAAAGGAATGAACAAAAGAATCAAGAACATAACGGCGGAGTCTATCAATTTTTTTATGATAACCAAACAGCTAAGTAATCTTATAGATGAATGCGAGAAAATTCAATATGGTATCATAAGCCTATTAATAGACATAAATCATGGCCGATTTAATACAAACATATTAAGACCTAGTCGGCTAAATGGTGAAATTTCCAGAATAAAAGACAGTTTGTCTGAAAATTTAGTCTTACCAGGGAAAAGAACAGGCACAGAATTAAAGGAGGCTTACACATTATTGACGGCTAGAGGTTTATTTGTGGATAAAAAAATAATAATTAATGCAAAAATACCATTGTTTGGTAGACATGCTTCAGTACTATATAAAATTATTCCAGTTCAAGAATCAAGAACATAACGGCGGAGTCTATCAATTTTTTTATGATAACCAAACAGCTAAGTAATCTTATAGATGAATGCGAGAAAATTCAATATGGTATCATAAGCCTATTAATAGACATAAATCATGGCCGATTTAATACAAACATATTAAGACCTAGTCGGCTAAATGGTGAAATTTCCAGAATAAAAGACAGTTTGTCTGAAAATTTAGTCTTACCAGGGAAAAGAACAGGCACAGAATTAAAGGAGGCTTACACATTATTGACGGCTAGAGGTTTATTTGTGGATAAAAAAATAATAATTAATGCAAAAACTCACAAGCTAGAATTGAGGAAACTAGACTTTCGCCATTTAACTGGACACGCATCACTAATTTTAGCAATTGTAATAATAATTATATAAACTGTGTATTTTATAAGAAAAATAAAAATACAAAGGCACGTCATGTGACAATTGTAAGTCGACCCAGAGCCATAAACTATGATCTGTAATTTTAAACCCTACAAGGGAGCGGTGTTAACATTTTTTAATCTGTAAGTGCAGGCCACTTGAGCATAACAGAATATAATCACTTGAGATGTTTCTCACACTGCCCTAAGGGTTCCTGTGCGGGGGGCAAATGATAACTCTCCCGCTCAGGTAGACGCGGCCTCTGCGTAGGCAGACCAGAATAATATTTTCATGTTAGTTTCCTAAGCAGGGACTTAGAAAATACAAATCAGTTTTTTTACAGAACTCAACTGGAAAGGTTGTTTTATTTAATTCATCCCTTTCAACAACATTAGATCTTTCTAAAGGGTTCCATCAAATTGAAATGGACCCAGACTCTATTCAAAAAACTACATTTTCTACTAAGAAAGGACACTATGAAAACTACATTTCAGCATTGTATGAATAATGTATTACACGACATAATAGGTACCCATTGTCTAGTATATTTAGACGCAGTGTTGGGAAAGGTACTGTTTTTTTTACCTAGGTAAGGTAAAAGCTCTTTGGCAAAAATAAATACCTAGGTACGGTAAAGGTACTTCATTTTCCCAGTACCTAGGTAAAGGTAAACGATAAAAATATTGTTTTTTTTTTAATTTTTATGATTTCTTTGTTTCATTTATTTGTTTGTTTGATTTATTACATTGCACATTGGGCCAGCGAGACGATTTTTCGACGAAAATTCAAATTTTTCATAGAAAGTAAACATATTTTAATAATAAAATTTGAATAGTATATACTTTGACTAAAATGAATCAAAATATTTTAATTGTTTTGATGCATCCCTGAAATTTTGGCAGCCCTTCAAAGTCAGTTGTCTGATTGCATGCGTGCGAAACTAAAAAGAGCGGGAAAGATTTTGTTTACTTGCGAGCGTGCCAATATTGTTGTGGTTTAAAAAATTTTCACTTAAATTATGGAAAAGAAAGACAAAGGTATGTAGAATATTTGTATTAAAAAAGATTTTGTTCATTGTTGTAATGTGTTCTTTATGTGCTTTTATTGGTGTTGTCCAAGAGTAGAAAAAAACTAACCTGCTAACCCGTCTGTTGTGGTTTATAAAAAATTTTGTGCCAACTTGTGCCAAAAAGTAACTATCTGTCATTAAAGTGCAAAGTGTATATAAACTAATTTTATTAAGCTTTTTGCTCCATTTTGCACCGATATGTATAAATCCCACATATTGTAGCTATTGTTGAGTTCGCCTATGAGCAATTGCTTGATATCTACATACAAAACAATCGTAGCTCATCTGCCGTTTCGAGTTGGATTTATGATGAAGTGAAAGAATTCGACTTAAGCATGGAGAAAAGGGATGAAATCAACACCAAAGTGAGAAGCTTTCACCTTTACATACATAACAACTTGGCAAAATGTAACAGAAGCATGACCATATTTAAGACAAAGCATACCGAATGGCTTCGGTTCAATATGGCTATAACAGTAAGTTCATTCGTGTCTTCAAATCCAAAACCGTCAACATCAAGACCAGTTGGACGCCCACCATATGCTAACGCCGGTCCCCGTCAGAAGAGAAAATTGGCATCCGATTTAGCTGTTAATCAGGGTCACAACACATCTCTTCTTGTGCATGCATTTGTCTTCATATGTCTGCCCCGTTGTAAATGGAAAATCAATTTCAGTTAAATATGATCTTCAAATGACACTTTTAGATGGAAAGGTTTTAAACATTTTGACTGAAACCAAATCTTGCCAACTGTGTCCGATATGTGGAGCGAGTCCAAAAGTCTTCATGGAAAATGCTAAAATAGACTCACCAAAATTTAAGCCAAGACATGAAGCATTAAAATATTCGATTTTTCGAATTCGTTCTTAAAACTGCATATAGACTGAGACTTAAAAAATGGCAAGTGAGAGATAAAAATGGAAAAAAAGAAATGGCGAAACAAAAAAGACGATTCAGATGCAGATGTGGAATGCTATGGCTTTACATGTGGATAAGCCTAAGCAGAATGGCAATGGAAATACCAACGACGACAATACAGCAAGGAGGGCGTTTCCACAACCTAAGCTACTAGCTGAAATCTTAGGTCTTGATGAATTTCTCATTGCACATTTTAACAATATTTTAATTGCTATTTCTTGCCACCTACCAATTGATCTAACAAAATTTAAAAAATATTGTCAGAAAACCATATCACTATATATGTCCTTGTATCCATGGTTTCCAATGTCAGCAACAGTCCATAAAGTGTTAATGCACGGATACCAAATAATAGAAGCATCAATCCTTCCCTTAGGTGTTCTCGGCGAGAACGCTTCAGAGGCTCGCAACAAATACTATAAGAGTGACAGGAGGTTACATGCTCGAAAGAGTACACGGCAGAACAACATGGCAGACGCTTAAAAACATTTGTTGAATTTAACGAGTGCTAGCATTATTTATTACCGTACAAGTATCAATAAGAGGAAACCTATCTCATATGGGCGGCTAGGGAAGGCGTGGTCAGATCAGTCTGAAACTTAGATATATTTTTATGTGCATCGACATTATCATATGTACCAAATTTGAAGAAGCTAGCTTTAAAACTTTAATTTTCGTCGAAAAATCGGCTCGCTGGCCCAATGTGCATTGGCGAATCAATTCAACTTAAAATCAGACTAGGTTTCAGGTTTTGGTCCTCTTAAAAATAACATTATCTTTTCATTTTCATATAACAATCAAAATTTAAATGTTGTCTTTTTTTAACATAACTAATTTTTCGAAAAACTCGTCCCCCAGCTTGTTTCGTATTGGGGTTCACAACTAAAAAATATTTCAACTAGCGCAGAGCTGGGCAGAACTTTATTGCATTTTAGAAATACATCCAAAATGCGTTTATATTTATGTTAAGCTGTTAAATTGCGGCTCAACGTGAGATTTTGGTAAAATATCCCCCACGAAGTAGTGGCACACTTTCTGATTGATCTGCAAATATTTAAATAAACACACATTATTATATTATACATTGAGTTATTAAATTTTGTCATTAATGAAATTACCTGGGCTGAACTCAGGGAACCGAAAACGATTTTTAATTTTCCTTAGAAAGTTCCATATTAGTTTTAGTTTTCTTAGCTTTCATGGCCTCTTACTCCGTGTAACTGCTTGGATAACCCCCTAAGTTTGTTGAAGATTTTTTTTAAATTAAGTCAAATCAATTGTGTGTATACATTTTTAAAACATACCGCATGCATAAATGTATGCAGAGTTTTACGTGCATAAATGTATTTATGAAACCCTCTTGTATTTCGGCGCGCAAAAATTCCGTATGTAGAAACTTTTGACTATATCTTGTTAATTTGTATATGCTGTATGTTTACGTTCATACGGCATTTTTGCGCGCCAAATACACTTTTTTCTTAAGATGTACAAGAGGAAAAGTGTATTTGGCGCGCAAAAATTCCGTACATATGTAGAAACATTTCACTATACATGCATGTTAACGTACATACGACATTTTTGAGCGCCAAATGCACTTGGGTTTCATAAATACATTTGATACGTACATACATTAGTGCACAATATAATATACAATAAAACTGCGATTTTACCTTAGTCATATTTTCATTAATATGTACATATCTTAAACATAAAATGAGCGCATAGGCTTACCTTAAGGTGTTTGTGCAGATTTATCATCGAATTTGATTGTTTTATTGAGACACAACACGCACTTGCAGTCCGGCTTAAAAAATGTGCCATTTAATATTACTGGCAACAGTTTATAAATTTATATTTTCTTTTTCGGCCATGTCTGTCGCGCGGAGTCAAATTGTTTTGTGCATATTGCAATGCAAAGGTTACTTCACAAAACAGACATGAGAATGGCTTAGTTCCACTGACTTTTAATTCTGCGTTCTGGCTATTACAATTTCGAAACGAAACGTACGTGGACTTTGCTTATTTCAGTGTCGAAGTCAGATACCTATGTAAAAACCTTAATAATTCTGAATGTATATAAAAATCTGTAGCTAGGTAAGGTAAAAGGTACCCAATTATTTTTATACCTTTGTAAAGTAAAAGGTACCACTAATTTGTACCTAGGTACGTACCTAGGTAAAAGTATCTAGGTATGTCCCAACACTGTTTAGACGACATTGTTATATTTTCTACCTCTTTACAAGAGCACATTTAATCTCTTAAAAAAGTATTCAAACGTCTTCGCAGATCAAATCTCAAACTACAATTATATAAATGTGAATTTATGAAACGAGAAACGGAATTCTTAGGTCACAATTTCAACCGAAGGAATCAAAGCAAATCCAAATAAAATTCAAGCTATTCAAGATTCTAAAATTCCAAACTCTCCAAAACAAATAAAATCATTTTTAGGCCTTTGTGGATTTTATCGAAAATTTATAAAAGACTTCGCAAAAATTGCAAAACTTTTTGCCTAAAGAAAGGATCAAAAATAAATATAAGCGATCCTAGTTACAATGAAGCGTTTGAAAAATTAAAAACTTTAATAAGTAACGATCCAATTCTCATTTATCCAGATTTTGAAAAGAAGTTCGATTTAACTACAGATGCAAGCAATTATGCATTAGGTGCAGTTCTATCTCAGGAAGGCAAACTCATTTGTTTTGCCAGTAGAATATTAAATGAAAATGAGTTAAATTATGCAGCTATTGAAAAAGAATTATTAGCTATTGTATGGGCGACTAAGTATTTTCGCCCCTATCTCTTTGGAAGAAGTCTTAAAATATGATCTGACCATAAACCGCTTGTTTGGTTAAATGACATAAAGGAACCTAATATGAAATTACAACGTTGGAAAATATAACTTAGAGAGTTTGATTATGAAAAAAAGTACATTAAAGGAAAAGAGAAATACGTAGCAGATGCTTAGTCAAGGATTACAAAGAAAGAAACTAAAGATAACAAAATTGAAGAAGTAATTCAAAATGAAGACGATTTAGATGACTACTGCAGCAACGGTGCATAGTGCACAAGAAGATAACGGTGACTGCATACAAATTACCGAACGACCAGTTAACGTTTTTAATCACCAACTTATATTTGAAAAGGAAAATCAAGACACTAACGAACTTACTCACTAGTTTAATAAAACTATTAATACAATAATTTACAGTGACATGACTAAAACCTTGGCAAAAGACATAATTATAAAATTTATATGTGGACACAATTTTTTTATGTACATTAATAATGACGAAGACTTTTCTATTTTTCAACGAGCCTATATAAAAATTAATTAAACCAAATACGGGAACGAAATTATTGAAAACTTCAGTTATACTTCCCAACTTGCCCACATATGCAGATTTCACGAGAAAATATTAGAAATACATGAAAAGACAAAACATCAAGGTATAAAAAAAAACTTACGACGATTTTAAAACTATATACTATTTCCCAGACGCACAAAAACTTATTCAAAACATTATTAATAAATGTGAAATTTGTAATTTATGCAAAGCAGAGCACAGAAAAGTTGCTCTTCCTTTTGGAAAAACTCCAGAAACCAAAAATATTCGCGATAAATAAGTTATAGACTATTACTTTATTGACCAACGTAAATTTTTAACATGTATTGACATTCATTCAAAATTCATTTCTACAGGGTTGCCCATATTCGACGGACCCATGTTTTTTTTTAAAAAATCAAAGAAAAAAATAAAAATTTGGCGGTTGGCAATCTTAATCATTTAATTTGTTCCAAGTAGATTTGTTTACATCAATTTTTGAATATGATATCTTTCAAATGGCCGCCTATGGCGTTGATGGCGTATTGTGCCCTTTTTGCAGCATTTTCCATCGTTTTCGCCAACATTTCGGCCGGAATAGCGGCTATTTCTTCACGAATGTTGTCCTTGAGCTCTTCTAGGGTCCTTGGCTTGTTAACGTAAACCTTTGACTTCAAATATCCCCACAAGAAGAAGTCAGGCGGCGTCAAATCGGGCGAACGCGGTGGCCAGTCCAAATCACTTTTCGACATCAAACGGCCCGGAAACAATTTCTTCAGAAGATCGATTGTTATGCGACTTGTGTGCGGTGGAGCGCCGTCTTGTTGAAACCAGAACTGCCTCATACGCTTTCGACGAATAATTGGCATCACAAAATTGGTCATCATGTCGCGATAACGCTCCTGGTTGATGGTAACAGCATGGCCATTTTCATTTTGGAAGAAAAACGGCCCAATGACCGTTTTCGAACTAACGCCGCACCAAACTGTGACTTTTTCGTCGTGAAGAGGCACTTCTTGAATCTTCTCAGGATTTTCAGTGGCGTAAATACGGCAATTTTGCTTATTTACGGTCCCATTCAATGTGAAATGGGCTTCATCGGACATGATAATTTTGTTCTAAAATTGATCGTCATCTTTGGCCATTTCGATGACTCTTTGGGCCCATTCCAATCGACGAGGCTTGTCCGTAAGCAACAATCTTTGCGTCAATTGAATTTTGTACGGGAACAAATGCAAATCAACGCGAATAATCCGTTGTAAAGTGGACCGAGCCATGCCCAACTGCTGAGAACGGCGTTTTTGGGATGTTCTTGGGGACCTCTCAACACTGGCTCGTACGGCAGCGATATTCTCGTCCGATCGCCTTGGTCGACTTTTATTTGGCCTCTTCGGATTAGAAAGAGCCTCACCAGTCGTAAATTTTTCGTATAAACGCTTAATGGTGTTCTTAGAAGGCGCACTTTTCACATTTTTTAATTTTTTAAAAGCACGTTGAGTTTTCACAATTGACTTGTTCTGTTGAATGTAAATTTCAACTATTTCAGAGCGCTCGCGTGGCGTGTATTGTTCCATGGTAAAAATCTGCTTGGACTGACGCTTCAAACGCGGTATGTCATTAAGCGATCTGGCATCTCTGTCAAAAGTTATGGCGTCGTCAGATGGGTCCGTCGAATATGGGCAACCCTGTATTATTGAAACCAAAACGACAGATTAAATTGAAAGTAAAAAAGCTCTTTTAAACATTTTTAGTATGATTGGTAAACCAAAAACAATAAAAATGGATCAAGATCCTGGCCTAGTATCTAAATCATTACAAAATTGGTTACAAAAGGAAAATATCAATATTGAAATAACAGCTAGCAAGAATGGTATAGCCGACATAGAATTATCAATACACTTATAGACGCAGAAGATAAATTAATGAATATAGAAAAAGCGACATACGTTTATAATCATGAAATAACCCATGATGCCACAGGTAAAACTCCTGCCGAAATATTTCTTTATGGCATAAAACCGAACAAAAATATACAAAAACGGAAAGAATAGAAGATAAATAAAATTAATAAAAACCGCGAGGAACATGAAATAGATTTTGAATACACTAAAGTTGAAAAAGAAATGAAACGTAAAGCTAAATTAGTAAACCCATTCAAAAAGACAGGAGCATTAGTACAAAAAGATGAAAAGCACTGGCAAGAAACTAATAGGGATCATAAAGTAATAAAACACAGAAGTAAATTCAAAAAAGCTAAAATGCATAATCTCTCTCATCATTCCAGGGAGACTGACAGTACTAACTCTGATACTGAAATTGATCATGATAGTGACATGGACGAAAATACCATTGATAACAGCTCAACAAATTAGCATTACACCCATTACTTCGAACAACGGTTATTACTTCTGAACACAGGGACTATAAAAATACCTCTAAATTATGAACACCATATGATTAAAATAAATCAAACTAAAATATTTGAAACATATCAAGATTTTATAAAATACGAAAACCAATTTAAACACGTACCGGACGTTGCTTTAACATTGAAAAAATTAAAACATGAAATCAAGGGAATTACTTCGTCACAAAGACGAATACGGGGATTAATCAACTTTGTAGGGATAGCTTACAAATATCTATTTGGAACATTAACTGAAGATGATTAAAAGGAGAATTGGAAGATAAACTAGAAAACTTACAGGAAAAAATAATTGAAAACAAAGAATTTAATGAAATAATTAAAATAATAAACGAGCAATCCAAAGATATAAACAGAATCGTAAGAGATGAAGAAGAGGAAGATGCACATTTTTAGATACTCCCTAAATATATTCTAGAATACATTGAGGATTTACAAATGAGTTTACAATTAACAAGAGTCGGAATATTTAATCCTAAAATATTAAAAAATGAAGAGTTAGAGAACATAAACGAAGAAAAATTACTATCAATCAAAACTTCAGCTTGGTTAAGCAGTCAAACTAAAGACCCTACTAGCCCATATACCCACTTCATTTAAAGAAACACAAAAATACCCAGATAATATAGGACGACAAATTGACATTAACGACAATTATGAATATTTTGTAAACGACGAAAAAAAGCTATTTTACTTGGAAAATTCATCAAATTCATTAACAAATATATTAGACCAAAAATGTATAATCACTGATCAATGTATCTCTCAAATCCTTACTAATCAATTAGCAAAATGTCAACTCACTTTTGTATCAGAAAATGAATCTGTAAAATACATTGAACCTAACATCATTATTACTTCTAATTTAAGTGAAACACAAATTAATCAAGATTGCGAAATGTTCAACAAAATTCTATTACCCATCAACAAAAACAAGAATCAATCTATAAGTGGATTGTTTTTACGATATTAATAATTATACTTTTAAGCATCACAACTTACATCATATTTACCTATAGGCGCCTAGCCAACTAAAAATAAATTTTGTTTAAATTCAACAAGGATGTTGAATCTTTTAAAGGAGGGGCGAGTGACATATACGCAAATACTCTAGCTACCAAACCCAACATTCAACCTGTATATCCAAAGATACCCACTATTCCAATTGTCAATAACATAAGCCCAGAGCATACTATTGCAGTTATTCAAATCAATCCGACATAAACATTTAACAATTGTCAATAACATAAGTCCAGAGCCTACTATTACAGTTATTCAAATCAATCCGACATAAACATTTAACAATTGTCAATAACATAAGTCCAGAGCCTACTATTACAGTTATTCAAATCAATCCGACATAAACATTTAACCCCTCAGACATAAATCTTTCCCACGCCTTTGATCGGCGGCATCCGAATTATAAACACTTCACACGCCTTTATCGACGACGGCAGACATAAACAATATTCAGACCTTTAAACAAAGGGTCCAGCCTGAGAACCCATTCGTCAGCATAAAAGCTTTGGCCAATCCAAATTAATTAAACAAAAGATGCAGCCTAGAAACTATCCCATCAGGCCACAGTTTTGACCAATCAAAATTATCTAATCAAAGTCGCTTTCGCTGCTCGCGCGCTGTCACCGGTAGAAGCCATAGTTATAAGAACAATGCATTTTGTAAAATCAGTTTAAGATTGGGGATCTAACTTGAAAGAACTTTACCAATAAAGACTCCGTTATATATTAAAATAAAATGTATTAAATACATTCTGTACCGAAAACATAATTGGCGCAGCCGGTAGGACACAAGTAATATCCTCGCAAGTGACTACTTAAAAAGAAATTTAAAAAATTAATTCGCAAAAATAAAACATTATTTGTATCCGCAAAACAAACTTACTTAAAAAAAAATTTTAAATCAACATTAGTTAATTCACGAATGAGGATTTCTAAACCAGTGAAAATAATCTAAATTATTTCGCCTAAATACAACAACTCAACTTAAAACATTAAATATGGATCTGCCATCAACATCAGCAGCAGCAGCAGCCGTAGCCGCAGCATCAAAAGCTGCACAAAACCCTCTCAGATGTATCAATGAACCATTTCCTTCTGCAACTCAAGCAGATAAATAAATTTAATGGAGACCCACTCTATTTGGCTCTCCTCATAAAAGAAGTCGATGATCGAGAATTAGTCTACCATTATCCTGCAGCATCAGAAGGCCAAAATCAAATTATACAAGCAGCCATCAGGAACCTCATAGTTGGACTGGCCCGATCACTCTTGATGAGAAATGTACCACAGGACTGGAAGGAATTGAGACTACTTATCGGCGAGTTCAACAGCGCAACGCCTCCACATCGAATGAAAGCCGAATTACGTGAGACTAAATAAAAAAATAATTTACGTAAATTTGTTAAAGAATTAGAAGAACAGACAAGTAGAATTTGTTGTAAACTTAAACAAATTACGTTGAGCAAATTTGATATTTCAACTCCTCTTAAATTAAAACAAGCTGCCCAAGCAGTAGGAATGTTTGAAGAAAAATCCATAAATAATCGTTTGTATATGCCCACAACTCTCAGGAAGACGATGAATTCAAGATTTTAAAACATCAAAATCATTCTCAAATACAAAACCCAACCATTCATATAATAACCAAGGGGGTAGATTCCAAAATAATAATTATCAAAACAAATATAACAACAATCAGCAGAGACAGAATAAGTTCGACTCTAATAGAAGTTGGGGTAAAAACAATAATTATAATAATTCAGGAAATAATTATTATCCTAAATATTCTCAAAATAATCAAGGACAGGGTAACCAGAGTACTCAGAGTACCAATATTCCCCAAAAACGTCCCCGAGTTTCAGAATCAGATCAACAACGCAAGTCTGAACCAATGGACACATTTGAAAATTTTCAGACAACAGCCTCGGACGAAACACAACAGCCATAAAAATCAAAATTGATAATAAACTATGCCTCTGTCTTATCGATACAGGATCAAGCATAAATTTAATTAACGAAAATTTCTTTGAATACCCAATTACAAATAATTCTTCCAAAATTGAAACAATAGCTGAATCTGTAACTTTGAATAAATATATCCAGTTTAGTATTCCAAAATTATTTTCATCTAAACAAACATTTTACATAAACAACTTTTCAAATCATTATGACTTTATAACTTTTTTATATAATAGTACAAAGTTTCAGAAATGTTGTCTGAAAATTTCAAGTCGATCGAAGCAAAAATGTAGGAATGGGAGAAATTTAAAGCCCTGCGCGTCAAACGTCACAACGGGCAATACGGGCTCTGGCGTCGGGCAGATGCGGCACTTTAAACGCGTTTTTCTCAAAAACCACTTTTTTGAAGTCGGTAGTCACGATTTCTCAAAAACTATTGCACCGATCAACTTCTGCTTTTGCACACTTCTTTTAGACATAATTCTCTTGTCCTTAACGGAGGGATTTTTTTAATTTTTAATTACAATTCATTTTACAGGCCAAAATATGGCCAAAATTAACTTAAAAAAGACACTTTTTATGAAAAGCGTTACAAAAAATTCAATTTTTAATTTAAAAAAAAAATGGCTCGTAGAGGACAAGCAAGACACATACACTATCAGAATAATTTTGGTTTTTTGATTTCAGATAAAAATTGACGGAGATATTTTGCCTACCGGAAGGACACAATTTTTTAAGAGGTCAAGTTCAAGCCCGGCTCAATTTTAAAAATTTTTGGTTCAAATTTTTACACAATGTTAATGTACAATAAACGAAATTTGTGAAATTGTCGTAAGATCTTTTAAAAAAATTCTCGAAAATAGGCTTTTTTTCGTGCTCCAAGACCCGGATAACCCCTTAAATAATGAAGAAAAAACTGAACTTCATTATTTTTTTTTTTATTGAAGCTTGGTTATATTTATGGGATCTTCTCTTTATGAGTCTGTAGCGGCGCCTGAAAACGTTTTATTTAGTTCAGCCTAAATGTATGCTTTATGCCTAGTATCCAGATCGACGAAAACCGTACGCCAGTCATGAGAGAGAGCGAGAGGCAAACAGCTGGCTTTCACTTTTCGTCGGGCCTTTTTTTCACGTCGGTCCACAAAATAAATACCAGAAAATTCCATAGCGTTGCCAGTCTGCGGAAATGAACTTTGGGTGAACCCTAGCGAAAAGATTGAAAAATTTTATTTTTTTGGCGTGCGCTTCTCACTGAGCATTATAAGAAATGAAGGAAAAAACTCATGATTGCAGGTGTTTACATGTGAGGACAAAATAACATTAATACTATCTGGGGTGCCTCTTGTCAGAGCAAAAAGTGTTTTAAGTCCAGAATGTTCGAAAAAACACAATAAAAGTGCAGCTATGAACTTTAAATTAGCAAAAAATTATCAGTAAATTAAAAAAAAACAACTGTTAAATTTTAATTGTATTGTTTTTTAATATCTTTGTACAGCGGCAGACTTGTCTTGCCAAGGTATTTGATAATATTTTTTAAAGGCTCTTTCCCGCAAATACGATATTTGAATTTTCACAAACTCAGCTGATTGACAATACGACCGTAGCACGCTTAAATCTGATGAACTCTCAAAATTTTGGTCACACTGGAAGGATTAATGTTTTTACGCTATCGTAATCGTTTGTCGATCTGGATACTAGGCTTCAGACATAAATCTTAGAAGGCGTGGTTCTATCGGCGGCATCCGAATTATAAACACTTCGCACGCCTTTATCGACGACGGCAGACATAAACAATATTTAGACCTTTAAACAAAGGGTCCAGGCTGAGAACCCATTCGTCAGCATAAAAGCTTTGGCCAATCCAAATTAATTAAACAAAAGATGCAGCCTAGAAACCATCCCATCAGGCCACAGTTTTGACCAATCAAAATTATCTAATCAAAGTCCACTTTCGCTGCTCGCGCGCTGTCACCGGTAGAAGCCATAGTTATAAGTACGATGCATTTTGTAAAATCATTTTATGATTGGGAATCTAACTTGAAAGAACTTTACCAATAAAGACTCCGTTATATAATTAAAATAAAAATCGTTTTTTTTAATATATTCCGTACCGAAAAACATAATTTGTATGCTTTAAACTGATATTATATTAATAAATATTAACTGACACTTGACAAAGAGTCGAACGCACACAGCGAAGTCAATGGTCAGGCAACTCTGCGCCCCCTGCAAAGCGCACAAGGGTGGACCACAAGGCCGAGCTTCTGGAGATAGCGCTCGAGAAAGGCTGGAAGAGCAACGAGCGCAGACCGAGATCATGTCATTGAATTGAGCTTGCCATCCTTGACTCAAATATAAATTGAAATATGAAATTAAAATAAAACTAAAAACAAACATTTTTTTTATTTAATGAACTTGATTTTATACCATTTAGACTAGATTATATTGGACAATAGCTGTTTTTATTTTTCTGCAGGCTGGCAAACATCTGCAGACATATTAGTTTAAGAATGCAACAGGATAGAATGATTAGCTACAGCTGTTTGGATCAGCTGTTACCTGATGGTGGATCATGGATGTGCTCTGTCGGAGTTTCACATTTGTCAAAAATCCCAACCGTTTCGAACGGATGGACCTGTGGGAGTCCATTTTTTGTCTCCAGTGTTCATTGTCGGACGAGTGTGAATGTTTTGGGATAAGTGTGCGTTTGCTTAACAAAAGAGGCGATCTGAATATGTTACTACATGTCATATATATCGTTAGATGTGTTGTACTATAATACACTTAATGATAATTTTAAGAAAAATGTACGAGGCGTTTTGCACCAAAATACCTCCGAAGTGATGTTATGTTATGTTCAATGGCTTCTGGAAATTCTTCATCCAACTTCCGAGCAGCACCTACGAAATTAGTACCATTATATATTTTACTATAATATATTTCCCTCTTCTAGATATATATATTTTTAATGCAAAAATGAATCGGAAGTTAAGTCACTAATAGCTTCTAATTGAATGGCTTTAGTAGCCATACACAAACACTGAAATGTAACCTTTTTTTTGCCTCTTTTTTTGAAATTTTTTTTCTGAATGCACAACATTTGAAGAATATTGCGTTAAAATTTTAGATTCATCCCAGTAAAACTTCCGCAGTTATGGGCAGTTGAATGTGGGTGAGTTAGCTCGTTTTGTATGCGATTTTTCGATGTCCAAAACTTTAAAAACGCTCTTCTGAAAAGTTGCAATTTCAAAGTCGGTGAACACGATCCTGCAAATGTACTAAACGAATCGTTTTGAAATTTTGCTCACAGTCTCTGTACCTAAATGTGCAGGATTTTTGGGCTAAAATCACGTTTTTGACTTTAAGGTGTTACTAAAAATCCAAAAATTGATTTAAAAAAATCTCTACGTAGTTACTTCTAGAAACATATTAACTAATAAACAATTTTTTTTTGATTTTTTCTGATGATCCAGTAACGAGTTCTGCTGTTCACCGCAAAACCTTTTTTCTTGGAGGCGCCTACGGGGCTTTGCTGTGAACGGCCCTTTATTTTTTTTGTTTATAAAAATTTGTGAAAATTTAAATGTTGTACTTTAATACGGTTATCAAATAATTGATCTGACATTGACCGTATCGCGTAAAAAATTCATGAAAATCAGCATTTTTTGGCCGAATTAACTATACCCCCTCCTCAAATGTCTTTTGCCACCGATTTTTCGAGCATTTCAGGTGATACGGTCCCGCATAGTCTATTGCTGTATTAAAGAAGGGATATGAAGCATTTACTCTGTACTTGGGTAAATTACCCGTTAATTGCTTACCTGTACATTGTCGATATCTGGCACAGGTACCACATTCTCGTAACATTTTCTTGAGGGAGTCTCTTAACCTAAATATCCAATATATCCTTTGAACTTGGTTTCTCATTAGGTTAATTCCACCATGTAAGGTCTCTCCGTGAGGCTTTTTAATTATTAAATCAGATAGGTGGCATTTATCTAATATTATTGAGTGCTTAACATCAAATGGCATATTGCTATTTTGCAGCCTTCCACCCACTCTAAGCTCTACATCTGTGTCTAAGAATGGGTGCAACCCTAATATTTTACTCTTGAACGTTCTTTACCGTCTCTCAAGCAACCTATTTCTGACATAAATTGACGCTCCTATTGTCTTTTAATAATCAGTATTCTAGCGCAACTGTCAGAAAAGCTGGAAATGAAAACTTGTTAACTTTTATACTCATAAACCTTAATACCAAGGCTAGAACCCGATCTAATTTTTGAAAACTTGAATATCTTTCAAGTAATTTAGATATGTTGTTTTCTGTATTCGTGATTACAGTATTAACAACTATATCTTCTTTTTGTTCCAATTGAAACTTTGGCCAATGGTCTTTAGACATTGAAAGCTATGTTGGCCCATTCCACTAAATTGAGCAATCTTTTAATTTGGTGGCACAAATACCTCAGGAGGCAATGTCTGCCGGGTCATCTTCCGACTTCACGTGACATCATTCTGTACCCATTAGTTTTTTAATATCATCAGTTCTTGTCTAATAAATTTATCTTTGCAGTTCCCATTGCGTACCCAAGGTAATTTAATGGTGGAATCACTCCATGCGAAACTTTTTGCTATGTTCATTGTTCTCTGCATTAATATACTTAAAAGATGGGCTGCGCAAAGCTCTAACTTAGGAATAGTATTTCTATTATTCTTAGGACTTACTTTACTTTTACTAGCATTAACGTGACCGATTCTTCTACCTTGTCATATACAACTGCCGCTTTCGATTTTTCTGAAGCATCTGCAAAACCGTGAAGCTGAACTGGAAAATTTACATGTGTTTTTATTCATCCTGGAATCCTAATATTTTCCAAGCATTTTAAATTTTCTTCATATTACTTCCACTCGTTTAAGTCATTCACATCTAGTTCTTGATTAGAATTAATTTCCTCTAACCAAAGTCCTTGCATAAATAATTTCCCAACAATAGTGACTGGTGATAGCCATCCTAATGGATCGTATATTTTTGCTAGGTTCAACAATACTAGCCTTTTATTCATTTTATTTACTAATAGTAAATTTAACGCAAAACTTAAATTCATCCTTAAAAGTTTCCCATTGAAACCCTAAAGCCTTTACGGACTCATTCTCTTCAATAATTAATGTTTTGTTTTCTCCAGCATTTTCGAAATTTTCAATAATTTCTTGATGATTCGAAATCCATTTCCTCAGATTCATCCCTACGTTTTCTAACTCCAATGAGACCTGTTTAACGATTTCTTTGGATTCTTTAATGCTGTCTGATCCTGTCATCAAATCATCCATATAGAAATCATTAATTCCACTGATTAGTGGATCTTAACATTTATCTCTAATATCCGCTAGCACTCTTTAAACTAAATATGGAGCCGAAGCAGTACCATAGGTAACTGTAGTTAATTTATAGTTTTTGATTTTATTTTTTGGAGAATCTCTCACAAGACATGCGAAAATTCGGTACATATTTCTAAGTTCCGCTGAAACTACATACTGCCATCTGCGGCATTTTAAAATAATGTGGAAAATATCTTTTTGAACTCTAAGTCCAATCCACATAATATCATTAAGACATTTGTTAGTAGTGGTTTTTGCTGACGCATCAAACACCACCCTTAATTTTGTGGTTAAGCTCGTATCTCTAATTACGGCTTGATGGGGTAAACAATACCACTAACCATACAACATATAGACTGGTCATTTCAAACAACGAAAATGGACACAAAAATTCTGTAGCGACTGGCCCGCGGGCGCTAAGCGGGAGGCCCCGGACACTTCGTGTGCGTTCGCGTTTTTGCGCTCTCATTCTTGTTCTCATTTTGATGCTCGCGCACATGATACAATAACATAATGTAGTCTCGTCGGCAAAATCGGGTACCTCTACAATCATACAACCACCAGTGAAATAGGCACTGTTTAGTAAGTGCAAGCAGAGCGACAATAGAATGCGTGGATTAACCCCTAGATGGTTCAGGGTTTCTTTGCCTTTCATAATAAAAGAGGTTTAATTTTTTCATAATTTAATTTTTAATAGTTTTGAATTTGAAATTGGCCGTCGTTTTTGTTTTTGAATGTTCAATCTTTTATTAAGATTCTTAATTCTAATCTTAAAATAAAACTTTTATATGTCAAAGAGTCATGTTGCACAAGGGTTAATTATTAAAAAATTCGTCCGCAGACAACCTTTCTCTTCAAAAAAACGAACACGCACTGACCAAAACCCGAACGTTTAGACAGCCGGCTCTGCCGGCGTCAGAGTTTGCTGCTGATGAAAGGGCAATGAATTTTTGTAGTGATGAATTTCGGAACTGCAGGGTATGTTGTATAGTGGGGAATGTAGGAACAGTGAAGATCTTTTTTGCTTGCTGATTTTAGAGTGTGTTCGATCTTTAAATGAATAAACTATACAGTTGAAAGAATTATTATAACAAGGATTATATTAAGGATGTGTAACCGGTAAGATGATGAAAATCGAATTCTTTCAAATTTAGCTCAAATTTAGTTTAAGGATATGAAAATGGATTGAGCTTCAAAATTCAAAGAAAACGAGCTGTTGCAAATGGTTTTGTAGTCACACATGTACACTTAAGTCTTATGTGTGTGTGATTGCTGAGCTGTATACAGACAGTTTTCTGTTAATTGTTAATTATTATTACTTTTGTAAAAGGCACTCCAAGGGAGTAACAAAGTGCGCAATAATCCTTAAGCAGTAAAGCCTAGTACTCAGATCAACGAAAACTGTCCGCCAGTCATGAAAGGTTTTTTCACCTTGGTCCTCAGATCGACTAAATTGAATAGCGTTGCCAGACTGCGGAAATGAATTTTGGGTGAACCCTAGCGCAAAGATTAAAAAATTTATTGTTTTGGCGTGCGGGTCTCACTGAACATTTTAAAAATGGAGGGAAAAAATAAAAAAATAACCCGCCAAAATAACATTAATACCATCTGGGGTGCCTCTTGTCAGAGAAAAGTGTTTCATAGGTAAAAAGAGGTGAAGGTGAAGGATACATTTCCGACCCTCTAAAGTATACATATATATATGCTTGATCAGCGTCACGAGGAGAATCCATCTAGCCATGTCCGTCCGTTCGTTTCTACGCACCCTCAGTTTGAAAGTTATCTGCTTGAAACTTTCCCAAAAGTTGTCTTTCTACTGCAGGTCTAAGTCGGAACGACTATATCATATAGCTCCCATAGAAACAATCGGAAAACAATTTAAAAATTATAACTTAGTTGCTTTTAATTACTTTTTCTTTATTCTTTGAGATTTGGTAATATTCAAATATTATGGAATTAAGGTTTTAATTAAATTAAAATCGGACTACAATATCATATAGCTACCATAAAAACGATGGCAAAATGCAGCGCAAAATCGACATAGCTTCATTGTTTTTAGTAATATAGGCAAAGAAATTGAAATGAAGTCGATTTGTAATAACTGCAAGGGTATATAAACTTCGGCTTGCCGAATATCTCCTATCAGTAACATCAGTAACAACAGTCATTTTTACTTGTTTTAATTTAAAATGTCATAGTCTCAAATGTCTTTTCCTGATCCTCTTTAATATCCACAAATGTTTTTTTTTAGTATTTTTCTAACTGGTCGATTGCTTACCTCTTTTTAGCAAACAAATCTACGCTAGTTTCGGCAGCCTTGAGCTTACTTTGTTATATTAAAAGAAGACATCATCCGATTATAATGCTTATATTTTAGATAGTCATGATCGACTTTTGCAATTTTTACAAGACCCGAATGATTTATACAACATTATTATCTTAAAATGTGTCTTATCTTGTAAGGTTACTCTCAGTCGGATCCAGAGGTCCTTTTACAAGAAATTTGTAAAGTCACTCAGACATAGGGCTAGAGAATTTTGTTCGCGTGGCGAATGATGATTTTTGATCAATTGTCCCGAAGATTCTACGCATATTCGCTCGAGGGGGGGAGGGTGTTCCAGGACCTTCGAGGGTACGATGACATCAGAACACCAAGTCCTTTCGGGACGGAAAATTCCGCGGGCTGGACCTTCGGGCGAGGCCGCTGCCGGATTCTATCGTGATTGGCCGAGATACGTGGTTCGAGGGGCCAAGAATCCCACGGGCTGGACCTTCAGGCGAGGCCGCAGCCGGATTCTATCGTGGTTGGCCGGCTGAAAGCTAGTTTGATTAGTCAAAGTCGGAAGGATCTGCCGTTCCGCTACGATGTAGGATTAATAGGGTCAGTGAGAGGATCTTCCGTCTCACCGTCGGAGTTAATAGGATACGAAGGGATCTGCCACTTCGCGGTGGGGTATTAGGGGAGGATGCGTGAGAGCATCTTCCGTCTCGCCGCGGGGGTTAGTAGGACACGAAGGGATCTGCCACTTCGCGGTAGGGTATTAGAGGAGGACACGTGAGAGGATCTTCCGTCTCGTCATGGGTTTAAGAGGACACGAAGGGATCTACCACTTCGTGAGGGGGGGAGGGAATTAAGTAGGAGGGTGAGGGGATCTTCCGCCTCACTACGTAGGCAGGTTAGAAGATGAAATTCCTAAGATTGGGATAACGGGTGCGTATATGGTGCAAATAATTTACCGCTTCCAATTGGGTCATCGGTCATTAATGGCCTGAATCACTCGGGGAACAAAGGAGTACGGGGTAAAAAATAACATGTATAACAATCCGGCTTGACGTTTATTTTTGCACGAGTTCACTTAGTTTTATTCGTTGTGTTAAATTGTCCCTGTGTTTCACTGCGCCGATTACACTGATCCACTAACCTTATTTCGTGATTACAGTATTAACAGTACAGTATTTAGACATTGAAAGCTATGTTGGCCCATTCCACTAAATTGAGCAATCTTTTAATTTGGTGGCACAAATACCTCAGGAGGCAATGTCTGCCGGGTCATCTTCCGACTTCACGTGACATCATTCTGTTCCCATTAGTTTTTTAATATCATCAGTTCTAGTCTAATAAATTTATCTTTGCAGTTCCCATTGCGTATCCAAGGTAATTTAATGGTGGAATCACTTCATGCGAAACTTTCTGCTATGTTCATTGTTCTCTGCATTAATTTACTTTAAAGATGGGCTGCGCAAAGCTCTAACTTAGGAATAGTCTTTCTATTTTTGTTAGGATTTACTTTACTTTTACTAGCATTAACGTGGCCGATTCTTCTAACTTTGCATATACAACTGCCGCTTACGCTTTTTCTGAAGCATCTGCAAAACCGTGAAGCTGAACTGGAAAATTTACAAGTGTTTTTATTCATCTCGGAATCCTAATATTTTCCAAACATTTTAAATTTTCTTCATATTACTTCCACTCGTTTAAGTCATTCACATCTAGTTCTTGATTAGAATTAATTTCCTCTAACCAAAGTCCTTGCATAAATAATTTCATAGTGACTGGTGATAGCCATCCTAATGGATCGTATATTTTTGCTAGGTTCAACAATACTAGCCTTTTATTCATTTTATTTACTAATAGTAAATTTAACGCAAAACTTAAATTAATTAATTTTCAACAATTTCTTGATGATTCGAAATCCATTTCCTCAGATTCATCCCTACGTTTTCTAACTCCAATGAGACCTGTTTAACGATTTCTTTGGATTCTTTAATGCTGTCTGATCCTGTCATCAAATCATCCATATAGAAATCATTAATTCCACTGATTAGTGGATCTTAACATTTATCTCTAATATCCGCTAGCACTCTTTAAACTAAATATGGAGCCGAAGCAGTACCATAGGTAACTGTAGTTAATTTATAGTTTTTGATTTTATTTTTTGGAGAATCTCTCACAAGACATGCGAAAATTCTTGATCGCTTTGCACTATATATATCTGACGGTACATATTTCTAAGTTCCGCTGAAACTACATACTGCCATCTGCGGCATTTTAAAATAATGTGGAAAATATCTTTTTGAACTCTAAGTCCAATCCACATAATATCATTAAGACATTTGTTAGTAGTGGTTTTTGCTGACGCATCAAACACCACCCTTAATTTTGTGGTTAAGCTCGTATCTCTAATTACGGCTTGATGGGGTAAATAATACCACTAACCATACAACATATAGACTGGTCATTTCAAACAACGAAAATGGACACAAAAATTCTGTAGCGACTGGCCCGCGGGCGCTAAGCGGGAGGCCCCGGACACTTCGTGTGCGTTCGCGTTTTTGAGCTCTCATTCTTGTTCTCATTTTGATGCTCGCGCACATGATACAATAACATAATGTAGTCTCGTCGGCAAAATCGGGTACCTCTACAATCATACAACCACCAGTGAAATAGGCACTGTTTAGTAAGTGCAAGCAGAGCGACAATAGAATGCGTGGATTAACCCCTAGATGGTTCAGGGTTTCTTTGCCTTTCATAATAAAAGAGGTTTAATTTTTTCATAATTTAATTTTTAATAGTTTTGAATTTGAAATTGGCCGTCGTTTTTGTTTTTGAATGTTCAATCTTTTGTTAAGATTCTTAATTCTAATCTTAAAATAAAACTTTTATATGTCAAAGAGTCATGTTGCACAAGGGATAATTTATTAAAAAATTCGTCCGCAGACAACCTTTCTCTTCAAAAAAACGAACACGCACTGACCAAAACCCGAACGTTTAGACAGCCGGCTCTGCCGGCGTCAGAGTTTGCTGCTGATGAAAGGGCAATGAATTTTTGTAGTGATGAATTTCGGAACTGCAGGGTATGTTGTATAGTGGGGAATGTAGGAACAGTGAAGATCTTTTTTGCTTGCTGATTTTAGAGTGTGTTCGATCTTTAAATGAATAAACTATACAGTTGAAAGAATTATTATAACAAGGATTATATTAAGGATGTGTAACCGGTAAGATGATGAAAATCGAATTCTTTCAAATTTAGCTCAAATTTAGTTTAAGGATATGAAAATGGATTGAGCTTCAAAATTCAAAGAAAACGAGCTGTTGCAAATGGTTTTGTAGTCACACATGTACACTTAAGTCTTATGTGTGTGTGATTGCTGAGCTGTATACAGACAGTTTTCTGTTAATTGTTAATTATTATTACTTTTGTAAAAGGCACTCCAAGGGAGTAACAAAGTGCGCAATAATCCTTAAGCAGTAAAGCCTAGTACTCAGATCAACGAAAACTGTCCGCCAGTCATGAAAGGTTTTTTCACCTTGGTCCTCAGATCGACTAAATTGAATAGCGTTGCCAGACTGCGGAAATGAATTTTGGGTGAACCCTAGCGCAAAGATTAAAAAATTTATTGTTTTGGCGTGCGGGTCTCACTGAACATTTTAAAAAATGGAGGGAAAAAATAAAAAAATAACCCGCCAAAATAACATTAATACCATCTGGGGTGCCTCTTGTCAGAGAAAAGTGTTTCATAGGTAAAAAGAGGTGAAGGTGAAGGATACATTTCCGACCCTCTAAAGTATACATATATATATGCTTGATCAGCGTCACGAGGAGAATCCATCTAGCCATGTCCGTCCGTTCGTTTCTACGCACCCTCAGTTTGAAAGTTATCTGCTTGAAACTTTCCCAAAAGTCGTCTTTCTACTGCAGGTCTAAGTCGAAACGACTATATCATATAGCTCCCATAGAAACAATCGGAAAACAATTTAAAAATTATAACTTAGTTGCTTTTAATTACTTTTTCTTTATTCTTTGAGATTTGGTAATATTCAAATATTATGGAATTAAGGTTTTAATTAAATTAAAATCGGACTACAATATCATATAGCTACCATAAAAACGATGGCAAAATGCAGCGCAAAATCGACATAGCTTCATTGTTTTTAGTAATATAGGCAAAGAAATTGAAATGAAGTCGATTTGTAATAACTGCAAGGGTATATAAACTTCGGCTTGCCGAATATCTCCTATCAGTAACATCAGTAACAACAGTCATTTTTACTTGTTTTAATTTAAAATGTCATAGTCTCAAATGTCTTTTCCTGATCCTCTTTAATATCCACAAATGTTTTTTTTTAGTATTTTTCTAACTGGTCGATTGCTTACCTCTTTTTAGCAAACAAATCTACGCTAGTTTCGGCAGCCTTGAGCTTACTTTGTTATATTAAAAGAAGACATCATCCGATTATAATGCTTATATTTTAGATAGTCATGATCGACTTTTGCAATTTTTACAAGACCCGAATGATTTATACAACATTATTATCTTAAAATGTGTCTTATCTTGTAAGGTTACTCTCAGTCGGATCCAGAGGTCCTTTTACAAGAAATTTGTAAAGTCACTCAGACATAGGGCTAGAGAATTTTGTTCGCGTGGCGAATGATGATTTTTGATCAATTGTCCCGAAGATTCTACGCATATTCGCTCGAGGGGGGGAGGGTGTTCCAGGACCTTCGAGGGTACGATGACATCAGAACACCAAGTCCTTTCGGGACGGAAAACGTGGTTCGAGGGGCCAAGAATCCCACGGGCTGGACCTTCAGGCGAGGCCGCAGCCGGATTCTATCGTGGTTGGCCGGCTGAAAGCTAGTTTGATTAGTCAAAGTCGGAAGGATCTGCCGTTCCGCTACGATGTAGGATTAATAGGGTCAGTGAGAGGATCTTCCGTCTCACCGTCGGAGTTAATAGGATACGAAGGGATCTGCCACTTCGCGGTGGGGTATTAGGGGAGGATGCGTGAGAGCATCTTCCGTCTCGCCGCGGGGGTTAGTAGGACACGAAGGGATCTGCCACTTCGCGGTAGGGTATTAGAGGAGGACACGTGAGAGGATCTTCCGTCTCGTCATGGGTTTAAGAGGACACGAAGGGATCTACCACTTCGTGAGGGGGGGAGGGAATTAAGTAGGAGGGTGAGGGGATCTTCCGCCTCACTACGTAGGCAGGTTAGAGGATGAAATTCCTAAGATTGGGATAACGGGTGCGTATATGGTGCAAATAATTTACCGCTTCCAATTGGGTCATCGGTCATTAATGGCCTGAATCACTCGGGGAACAAAGGAGTACGGGGTAAAAAATAACATGTATAACAATCCGGCTTGACATTTATTTTTGCACGAGTTCACTCAGTTTTATTCGTTGTGTTAAATTGTCCCTGTGTTTCACTGCGCCGATTACACTGATCCACTAACCTTATTTCGTGATTACAGTATTAACAACTATATCTTCTTTTTGTTCCAATTGAAACTTTGGCCAATGGTCTTTAGACATTGAAAGCTATGTTGGCCCATTCCACTAAATTGAGCAATCTTTTAAATTGGTGGCACAAATACCTCAGGAGGCAATATCTGCCGGGTCATCTTCCGACTTCACGTGACATCATTCTGTACCCATTAGTTTTTTAATATCATCAGTTCTAGTCTAATAAATTTATCTTTGCAGTTCCCATTGCGTATCCAAGGTAATTTAATAGTAAAATCACTCCATGAGAAACTTTCTGCTATGTTCATTGTTCTCTGCATTAATTTACTTAAAAGATGGGCTGCGCAAAGCTCTAACTTAGGAATAGTCTTTCTATTTTTCTTAGGATTTACTTTACTTCTACTAGCATTAACGTGACCGATTCTTCTAACTTTGCATATACAAAAAAAAGCTTACGCTTTTTCAGAAGCATCTGCAAAACCGTGAAGCTGAACTGGAAAATTTACATGTGTTTTTATTCATCTCGGAATCCTAATATTTTCCAAACATTTTAAATTTTCTTCATATTACTTCCACTCGTTTAAGTCATTCACATCTAGTTCTTGATTAGAATTAATTTCCTCTAACCAAAGTCCTTGCATAAATAATTTCATAGTGACTGGTGATAGCCATCCTAATGGATCGTATATTTTTGCTAGGTTCAACAATACTAGCCTTTTATTCATTTTTTTACTAATAGTAAATTTAACGCAAAACTTAAATTCATCCTTAAAAGGTTCCCATTGAAACCCTAAAGCCTTTACGGACTCATTCTCTTCAATAATTAATGTTTTGTTTTCTCCAGCATTTTCGAAATTTTCAACAATTTCTTGATTATTCGAAATCCATTTCCTCAGATTCATCCCTACGTTTTCTAACTCCAATGAGACCTGTTTAACGATTTCTTTGGATTTTTTAATGCTGTCTGATCCTGTCATCAAATCATCCATATAGAAATCATTAATTCCACTGATTAGTGGATCTTAACATTTATCTCTAATATCCGCTAGCACTCTTTAAACTAAATATGGAGCCGAAGCAGTACCATAGGTAACTGTAGTTAATTTATAGTTTTTGATTTTATTTTTTGGAGAATCTCTCACAAGACATGCGAAAATTCTTGATCGCTTTGCACTATATATATCTGACGGTACATATTTCAAAGTTCCGCTGAAACTACATACTGCCATCTGCGCCATTTTAAAATAATGTGGAAAATATCTTTTTGAACTCTAAGTCCAATCCACATAATATCATTAGGACATTTGTTAGTAGTGGTTTTTGCTGACGCATCAAACACCACCCTTAATTTTGTGGTTAAGCTCGTATCTCTAATTACGGCATGATGGGGTAAATAATACCACTAACCATACAACATATAGACTGGTCATTTCAAACAACGAAAATGGACACAAAAATTCTGTAGCGACTGGCCCGCGGGCGCTAAGCGGGAGGCCCCGGACACTTCGTGTGCGTTCGCGTTTTTGCACTCTCATTCTTGTTCTCATTTTGATGCTCGCGCACATGATACAATAACATAATGTAGTCTCATCGGCAAAATCGGGTACGTCTACAATCATACAACCACCAGGGAAATAGGCACTGTTTAGTAAGTGCAAGCAGAGCGACAATAGAATGCGTGGATTAACCCCTAGATGGTTCAGGGTTTCTTTGCCTTTCATAATAAAATAGGTTTAATTTTTTCATAATTTAATTTTTAATAGTTTTGAATTTGAAATTGGGCGTCGTTTTTGTTTTTGAATGTTCAATCTTTTGTTAAGATTCTTAATTCTAATCTTAAAATAAAACTTTTATATGTCAAAGAGTCATGTTGCACAAGGGATAATTTATTAAAAAATTCGTCCGCAGACAACCTTTCTCTTCAAAAAAACGAACACGCACTGACCAAAACCCGAACGTTTAGACAGCCGGCTCTGCCGGCGTCAGAGTTTGCTGCTGATGAAAGGGCAATGAATTTTTGTAGTGATGAATTTCGGAACTGCAGGGTATGTTGTATAGTGGGGAATGTAGGAACAGTGAAGATCTTTTTTGCTTGCTGATTTTAGAGTGTGTTCGATCTTTAAATGAATAAACTATACAGTTGAAAGAATTATTATAACAAGGATTATATTAAGGATGTGTAACCGGTAAGATGATGAAAATCGAATTCTTTCAAATTTAGCTCAAATTTAGTTTAAGGATATGAAAATGGATTGAGCTTCAAAATTCAAAGAAAACGAGCTGTTGCAAATGGTTGTGTAGTCACACATGTACACTTAAGTCTTATGTGTGTGTGATTGCTGAGCTGTATACAGACAGTTTTCTGTTAATTGTTAATTATTATTACTTTTGTAAAAGGCACTCCAAGGGAGTAACAAAGTGCGCAATAATCCTTAAGCAGTAAAGCCTAGTACTCAGATCAACGAAAACTGTCCGCCAGTCATGAAAGGTTTTTCACCTTGGTCCTCAGATCGACGAAATTGAATAGCGTTGCCAGACTGCGGAAATGAATTTTGGGTGAACCCTAGCGCAAAGATTAAAAAATTTATTGTTTTGGCGTGCGGGTCTCACTGAACATTTTAAAAAATGGAGGGAAAAAATAAGAAAATAACCCGCCAAAATAGCATTAATACCATCTGGGGTGCCTCTTGTCAGAGAAAAGTGTTTTATAGGTAAAAAGAGGTGAAGGTGAAGGATACATTTCCGACCCTATAAAGTATACAAATATATATGCTTGATCAGCGTCACGAGGAGAATCCATCTAGCCATGTCCGTCCGTTCGTTTCTACGCACCCTCAGTTTGAAAGTTATCTGCTTGAAACTTTCCCAAAAGTTGTCTTTCTACTGCAGGTCTAAGTCGAAACGACTATATCATATAGCTCCCATAGAAACAATCGGAAAACAATTTAAAAATTATAACTTAGTTGCTTTTAATTACTTTTTCTTTATTCTTTGAGATTTGGTAATATTCAAATATTATGGAATTAAGGTTTTAATTAAATTAAAATCGGACTACAATATCATATAGCTACCATAAAAACGATGGCAAAATGCAGCGCAAAATCGACATAGCTTCATTGTTTTTAGTAATATAGGCAAAGAAATTGAAATGAAGTCGATTTGTAATAACTGCAAGGGTATATAAACTTCGGCTTGCCGAATATCTCCTATCAGTAACAACAGTCATGTTTACTTGTTTTAATTTAAAATGTCATAGTCTCAAATGTCTTTGCCTGATCCTCTTTAATATCCACAAATGTTTTTGTTTAGTATTTTTCTAACTGGTCGATTGCTTACCTCTTTTTAGCCAACAAATCTACGCTAGTTTCGACAGCCTTGAGCTTACTTTGTTATATTAAAATAAGACATCATCCGATTATAATGCTTATATTTTAGATAGTCATGATCGACTTTTGCAATTTTTACAAGACCCGAATGATTTATACAACATTATTATCTTAAAATGTGTCTTATCTTGTAAGGTTACTCTCAGTCGGATCCAGAGGTCCTTTTACAAGAAATTTGTAAAGTCACTCAGACATAGGGCTAGAGAATTTTGTTCGCGTGGCGAATGATGATTTTTGATCAATTGTCCCGAAGATTCTACGCATATTCGCTCGAGGGGGGGAGGGTGTTCCAGGACCTTCGAGGGTACGATGACATCAGAACACCAAGTCCTTTCGGGACGGAAAATTCCGCGGGCTGGACCTTCGGGCGAGGCCGTAGCCGGATTCTATCGTGGTTGGCCGGCTGAAAGCTAGTTTGATTAGTCAAAGTCTGAAGGATCTGCCGTTCCGCTACGATGTAGGATTAATAGGGTCAGTGAGAGGATCTTCCGTCTCACCGTCGGAGTTAATAGGATACGAAGGGATCTGCCACTTCGCGGTGGGGTATTAGGGGAGGATGCGTGAGGGCATCTTCCGTCTCGCCGCGGGGGTTAGTAGGACACGAAGGGATTTGCCACTTCGCGGTAGGGTATTAGAGGAGGACACGTGAGAGGATCTTCCGTCTCGTCGTGGTGTTAATAGGACACGAAGGGATCAACCACTTCGTGAGGGGGGGGAGGGAATTAAGTAGGAGGGTGAGGTGATCTTCCGCCTCACTACGTAGGCAGGTTAGAGGATGAAATTCCTAAGATTGGGATAACGGGTGCGTATATGGTGCAAATAATTTACCGCTTCCAATTGGGTCATCGGTCATTAATGGCCTGAATCACTCGGGGAACAAAGGAGTACGGGGTAAAAAATAACATGTATAACAATCCGGCTTGACGTTTATTTTTGCACGAGTTCACTCAGTTTTATTCGTTGTGTTAAATTGTCCCTGTGTTTCACTGCGCCGATTACACTGATCCACTAACCTTATTTCCTACCGACCGCGTTTTCTTTCACACGTGTTTATTTGCTTATTTTGGACCGCGTGCGCGACCGATCGCTTCGAAGTCCAAGAGCCGAGAGAGTCCCGGAAACCGCCGTGTGACCCTCTCATCCTTTTGGACCTTTCCTACCCAGGTCGGTTTGGTATTTTCTCTATTTTCCAGTATTTTTCTATATGGTTGCCACCTCGGGCGGGTGGTGCTGAATAAAACTTGACCTATTTTGTTTTTATACCCAAAAATCCATATGATCGCTTAACCATTACTAAATCATAATACTTCATTTTATATACTAATGATAATAATGTTAAAATTAGAACTATTGCTTAAATATATATTGTGGCGGCCGAGCCATCAGGCGGGATCGTCACAATCTTACGGGTTGATGTGCTGCTAGATTTCTTGTTTCTGCTGGAGTTTGTGTAGCTCATGGTGTTTAGGAGCTATCCCATGAGATTTTTAAAATTTTAATTTTTTAATTCTATAGCCGTTCTCTGTTCTTTTTAATTTGTGTATAGATCCCTGGTTTTTGACCAAAATTAGGTTTATTTTAGTGTTTATAATCTATTCATTGAGTTTTGATCAATATCGGATGACTATGTTTTACGTCGCAAAAGCACCTTATTTTTAATTTAATTTTAATAATTTAGGTTCGAGATTAAGCTTTCTGCAAGCCCCAAGAAGATCGAATTTTCGAAGTTTTTATAAATTGAATTATTTTTTTCCATTCGTGAATGTTTTTATTTTTGCTGTTTTTATAACCGATTTTCGCTTAGCCACAGAAATTTCCTCTCAACAGCGCCTCTACTTCTTTTTTTTATTGTAATATTTTACATTTACATATAAAATTTTTTAACACATTTTTTTTGATTTTTGAATTTAAAAAAAAATTAAAAGTTTTGATTGTGGGTTCTATTTAATCTAAACATAAAACTGAGCTGAGTAAATTTTTATATTATTACTGTATATGTGCCCTTGAATCTCGTAAAAGTTTTAGTAATGTCGTCTTCCCACAGAGATCAATCTGTCTGGCCAGACATCTTGCAACACCACTGGGTCGACGGCGTCTCCGCTGACGACACCCGGTAGACTTATGGATCCTCGGCCGTGACAGACATGGTCGTCTTCTATAACCACACATCTTGATTAACTTATGATTTGCCCAAGATAGGAGCACCCGCTACAATATAAATATAAAAAATATCGTCTTCACACAGAGATCCATCCACCATCCGTTGAACAGATAGTCCATAAGGTTTTGCCGTTCCGAAAGTTAGTTCCCAAACCAAATATGACGGACTCATTTTGGCGATAGTTTCTTTCCTTGACAGTGAAAATTGAAACATTCACTACGAAAATGTATAAGTTAACTAAATTAACCGGGCGACGGCAATGACCGATCGTCCGAAGGCTCGCCCCGGCCAAATTGCTGACACAGCGTCTGGCCGCAGGCTCGTGCATACCGGCAAACAATACCCGAACATCTGCATGTCACTATACAATTAAATACACTGCCAGAAATTTTTTTTTCTCCCGGCTCCCCACTCCATTTTATTAACCCGATACAGCGACGTTTGCATCACAACTTTGTTCAGCTGTTTATGCAACGCTTTTGTTTACGTATGCCTTTGATATTAAAAAGTAATGAATAACCACAGGGCAGAAACATGGACAACACCCAACTTAGACGTATAGTTAACAGGTATACAATCCGATACCCTTAACTCCAACAAATAATTGAGAATTTATAGCGGCTTACGCAGACAATTTTTTTTTGTGTCGAATTGAATTTATGTAGCTCCATATGAGCTCCCCATTCCTCCATTATAGGAATAATAAACAGTTCGCCACCGACTCAGAGTCCGATAGTGAAGGGACTCCAATTACATCCACTCCAAAACAGATATCCGAGAATTCCCCAACAGTAAGCGAAATGGCTATAGATCCAGAACAGCTTAAAGCTGTCATTCAGGCGGCCGTTAACCATGCTTTAGCAGAAAAGACCGCCGAAGACAACCGTAGGGAAAACGAATTGCGCCAGACTATACACAATCTGGCCAGCCAAGTAGCGCCGGTGCAAATTGCACCAACCCGAGCGGAAGCTCCTCAGATCCAATAGCAATAAGCGGCGACGTCCAGTGCAATGAGCCATTGGACGCCGTTAAGTGCCTGGCCGAGTTTGCGGGCACACAGGAAATATACGTGTCCTGGCGACAGGCAGCAGTAGTCGCCTACTACATGTTAACAGCTCACGCCATTATCAGGCGGTGATCATTATTAGAAGCAAAATAAGAGGCCGTGCTGTCCTCGTTTGGCACTGTGTTAAATTTCGACGCGATCATAAATCGACTCGACTTCACATATAGTGACAAACGGCCAATTCACGTTATAGAGCAGGAGATGAGCACCCTCAGGCAGGGTAGCCTTATGTTACTACAATACTATGTTGAGAAAAAACTTAACTTGCTCACCAACAAAGCCACCATGTCCCAAGGAGCATCTGCTGCGAAGGTTTTGTGTGATAAATTCCGGGATGATGCCCTCCGGGTATTCATCTCTGGACTTAAACGAAGGCTCACTGACGACCTATTCTCGGCAAAGCCGAAAGACATGCCGTCTGCGCTCGCATTGGCTCAAGAAGTGGAGTCAAATCATGAGAGGTACACAACGTCGTTTGCAAGAAGCCAAGAGGATAAGGATCGAAGGTCAATACCAAAGACGCAAGAACGTCAACAAGACAAGATCCCCTCCCAACCAAACCAGCAGTTTGGTGCGAGTAAAAATCCGCACTTTAGTAGCGCTTTAAAAGCGCAGGCCCAACCAGAACAACGTAACATTAAGCCTCAACAAGAGCCCATGGATGTTGACCCATCCTTCTCTAAAATGCTACCGCACACCCAGCCCCAGCCTACCAGAATAGAAGGCCAGCTACGACTGACCGCACAAATATTCAAAAAAGGCAAAGGCTAACCATGTCACTCAGAGTGACGAACAGGCAGGAAAAAACTACACCCACGTAGCCTCCAGTGCGGCGACGAAAATCAAGGATGACATTGAGGAATATGACTCCGACGCCGTAAATTTTTTAGGGGAAAATCCCTGCTACCCGTTCTCAGACAAAGAGTAGCGGGGACTGTTATTAGGCCTTATAAGAGGCTAAAAGCGTCTGTCCAGTAGAAGCCCCTTTCACCATTCAATCCACATAATATCATTAAGACATTTGTTATTAGTGGATTTTGCTGACGCATCAAACACCACCCTTAATTTTGTGGTTAAGCTCGATCACTAATTACGGCTTGTGTGTAACCACACAACATATAGACTGGTCATTTCAAACAACGAAAATGGACACAAAAATTCTGTAGCGACTGGCCCGCGGGAGGCCCCGGATACTTCGTGTGCGTTTGGGTTTTTGCGCTCTCATTCTTATTCTCTTTTTGATGCTCGCGCACATGATACAATAACATAAGGTAGTCTCGTCGTCAAAATCTGATAATCATACAATCATCAGTGAAATAGGCACTGTTTAGTAAGTGCAATGGATTAACCCCTAGATGGTTCAGGGTTTCTTTGCCTTTCATAATAAAAGAGGTTTAATTTTTTTTATAATTTAATTTTTAATAGTTTTGAATTTGAAAGTGGGCGTCGTTTTTGTTTTTGTATGTTCAATCTTTTGTTAAGATTCTTAATTCTAATCTTAAAATAAAACTTTTATATGTCAAGGAGTCATGTTGCACAAGGGCTAATTTATTGTAAGGACTTTTTCATAGGCTGGGATAGACTTCAGTCCGGCCAGAGCCCTCTACAGTTAAATTTGTAGAAACACAGGAGACGAAACGGGACTGGGAATTGACGCCGGGATTTTGTTTTCGGGATCACGTGGCCTGGGTCTCCGCCTCTACGTAGAGTAGATCGCTCGAAGGCGTAATGTCAACTGGGCCGACACCAATTAGCACCCGGGGTCTCAGTTGGGAGTAAATACGCGGGTGTACGTGCGGTATTAGCGATACTTTACGCGTCTCCCAGTTCGGTGGGCGTTCGTATTGCGCTGAGTAAGCCTCGGAAGCGCAATACGGGAACTTTTCCGACGCGAACGAGCACGTGGACAGCCTCGCTGTCCGTGTTGCGTAGAGAAAACAAACCTCGGAAACGCAACACGAAAACGGGACCGCCAGAAATTAACTCGAGAGGGATTTTCGACTGGGCCTGAGAGTGGGCGATCGACGATAGCTTTTTCCGGTCCGGCAAACATTCGTATTGGGAACGCGGGGGAATCGACGGAAATTTTCCCGTCCGGCAAGCGTTCGTTTTGCGTAGAGTAAGCCTCGGAATCGCAATACGGTAACTTGTCGGACCTGAATCGGCACGCGGGCAGCTTTGGCGTCCGCGTTGCGTAGAGAAAACAAACCTCATAAACGCAACTCAGAAGCCTCACTGACCTGAAAAGCCCCTCCGCGAAATTCACTGAATCTTATTAGCCAGGCTTGGGGTTTTAGATTTTCACGAAGTTTGCTTCCCTTTATTCTAATTCTGAATTTTCTCCCTAACCTGAGCTTGAGTAGAAAAGGCCGGCGATAATTTTCCCGCGCTTTTCTCCAGTCTGGTAAGCGTTCGTATTGCGTAGAGAAAACAAACATCGGAAACGCAATACGGTAACCTAGCCGACCCGAAAAAAACACTCAGCGAAGTTCACTAAAATTTTAGTAGCCAGGCTTGGGGGTTTAATTTCACAACTTGTGAACAGTTGTGTTTACCTTTGTGCTCTGAGTATTTGTATTTTTTCAGTGTTTTTGTGCGAGTGTTTTGTGATTATTTATTTACAAAGCTTAACTTAATATCTGTGTTAGAAATTTTAAATAGATCTCCCAGTAAACGGGTATATGTTTATAATTGTCTTAACATTTCTAATAGATTTGTTTAATCTTGTAGCTTTGTTAGTGTAATTTATAACTGTAATTTACTCTCTATGAACTTCTGGTAGACTTTTTCGTTTATTTCTCTAACTCTCTCTCTCTCTTGCATGCTTAACATTGCATTGATTAAAGTTGTTGTGTTGCACAAGTCACGCTCAATCGATATACGATTTATTCTCTCGTGCTCTCTTTATTCAATTTAATTCGTGATCTCGCGCTCTTACTTTTTTGTGTTTTGTCCCCTTGTGGTTTTTGGATTTGATCCCAGTGCCAAATTTACTTTGAGGTATTTATCATATTCTTATTTTTTTATTTGCTTTAAACTTACAATGGCTCTTGTCTGTTCTAAGAAAAATTGTACTCTTGCGTCTTCAACTAAAGACCCTTTTATTTTTTGCTGGCTCTGCGATTCGATGATGCACTTTAAATGTGCAGGATTTACTGGCAGAGTCAAAGATTTCATTGATCTTAGTTCTGGTCTCATGTGGTCATGTGGGCCCTGCAAGGAAATGGTAGTTGAGATGAGCGGCTTTATGAAGCAGACTCGAGACAGCCTATTGAATATCTCAGGAGCTTTTAAACAACTCAATGAGGGGCTCAATTCCGTCTGTGCCCAGTTTAATAATAAAAAATTATTAACCCAGTCGCCTAAACGTCAAAAAAACAAGTTTAACCGCCGTTAATATGATTGTGGAATCCACCCCAAATCCGAACTTGGTAGCAGCAGTTTCTGTTGACACAGAGGTAAATAAACCAACTGTGCCTATGGATACAGCTGGTTCGGGTGGAGTCCCTGTTTCCAGAATAAAATCTACAGTACTGGCTAAGTCAAAGAATTCGTTGCCGACCGTACCTATAGGTACAGTAGGCACAGTTCTCAGCCCAGTGAGGTTCAGACTGCTGCTGGGGGCGTAAGAAACTTTCAGTTGTTCCACAAAGGAAGCAATTATTCGTTTCTAGATTCACCCCAGATACCACACCTGAGGATGTTTTGAAATTTATACGTGAAAAATTCCCATTCGAGGATATTGCAGTTGAACAATTTCGATTTTCTTACGCTCGTAGGATATCGTCATTTAAAATATTTGCTCCGACTGATGTGTTTAATGTGTTACTTTCTGAAAGTTTTTGGCTTAATGATGATTTAGTAATTAAAGAATTTGTTCCAAATAAACCGAGAACAAATAACAGGCCTTCCACTGTGCCAAAAAACTAAAAAGTTTATTCTTGGCGTATCAAAATATTAGGGGACTAAATATGAAGCAACACAAGCTTTATGCTGAATCCTCTGTATTCACTAAAGATATTTTGGCTTTTACGGAAACTTGGCTAAAACCAGAGATATCTGACTCTGAAGTTCTGTCAAATAACTTTAATACTTAAAGGACCGATCGCCCCTCACGTATGGGGGGGCGGTGTACTGATTGCCGTTACCTCTAGCCTAACATCCGAAAGAATTCTCACTCATATCCCAAACGAAATTGAATTTGTAAGTGTGAAAGTTTCCTTGCAATCCTTATCTATTTTTGTTACATGTTCCTATATTCCACCTGGCTTTGATCTAGTAATTTATGAGCACCATCTGTCCGTACTATCCCTTCTTTCTAACAGAGACCTTTTGATTGTTTTGGGTGACTTTAATCTACCTGATATTTCTTGGTCTCCTCCCACTGACTCACTTGTCGCTATACCTTTATCCACCCATGATTTTGTAGATGGCCTTTTAGTATTATCGTTACAGCAAGTAAGCTTTATACGAAATTCTTTAAATAGACAATTAGATCTTGTGTTTGTTTCAGACCCGTCCGAGGTCACGGTATGTAGAATTGACGCTCTTGTTGTACCTGAAGACCGATATCATCCAACAATGGAATTGATAATTTGCCTCCCCTGCTCTGATACCATCTCTCCTTTAGTGCCCCCAACTAAATGTGACTATAATAAACTTAACGATATGATTTCTCATTATAATTGGACAGACTTGACTGTACAATTGTACAGACATTGAAAGTGCCACTGAACTGTTCTATATAGCGTTAAATACTATTTTTAATGAATGCGTTCCTGATAGGTTTCCTTTAAACCTAAACAGGCCTCCTTGGTTTACCAATGCGCTTCAAAGACTTAAAAATCTTAAATCAAATACTTATAAAAAGTATAAAAAATCGGGTAAGCCATCAGATTTTTCGAAATATGTAGTGGCTCGATCGGATTTTAATGTTCTCAACAGTCATTGCTATTCTATGTATCTAAATCGATGTAAATTTGAATTTTCATATGATCCGAAACAGTTCTTCAACTTTGTTAATGCCAAGCGTAAGTCATCGGCATTGCCTTCATCGGTACGTCTAAACTCCACCGAGGCATCGACGGATTCCGACATTGCTGATTTATTTGCTGAGTTTTTCCAAACCACTTATAGTTCGACAGCTTGGTCAAATTCTAACTACCATAATCCCTTAAATAGGGCAAATTGTATTTTAATTAAACCCTTTAATTACTGAAAACTCTCTCTTAATAAATTTAGAAACAACAACGCCGACTTATTCTCCCGGTCCAGATGGACTTCCTGGCTGTGTGCTCAAGTTTTGTGCGTCAACCATTTGTAAACCGATTCTTAAACTTTTTAATTTGTCTATTTCTTCATCAGTTTTTCCTACTATCTGGAAGGACTCTTTTATTATTCCACTTCATAAAAAGGGTGCGAAGGCTGATGCCAAGAATTATAGAGGTATTTCCAAATTGTCGGCAATTCCTAAAGCATTTGAACGTATTATCACTTCTCATTTGCAACATTTATGTTCCTCGCCTATATCACCGTGTCAGCATGGTTTTGTTAAGCGAAGATCGACCACCATTGTCATCTATTGTAATAAATGGATTTCCAAAAAAAATGCAGACTGACGTTATATATACAGATTTTAGTAAGGCCTTTGACTCCGTCAACCACTCTCTTCTCTTATTCAAATTAGATCTGCTTGGGTTTCCTAGTAATCTATTAACTTGGATTTCAAGTTATTTGAATGGTAGGACTCAGAGGGTTATATTCAAGAATTCTGTTTCAAAATTGATCTACGTGACATCTGGAGTCCCTCAGGGAAGTCATCTGGGCCCTTTGCTGTTTACTTTGTTTATCAACGATCTTCCCCCTATCATAACACATTTTCGTGTACTAATGTATGCTGATGATGTTAAGCTTTGTTTATCATATAATGATTTAGCATCGGGATTTAACTTATAGTCAGATATTGATTGTTTTCATGAATGGTGTGAGTACAACCTTTTAAAGTTGAACTACCTTAAATGCAACGTTATGACTTTTTATAGGGGTACTCATACGTTTATTAGTTATTTTCTTGAAAATACGTCACTTGACCGTATATATTCAGTTAACGATTTAGGTGTTCTTCTGGACCCTAAACTTAAATTTGACTGTCACATAATGTCCACTGTAAATAAAGCCATGAGTGTTCTTGACTTTATAAAGCGTTGGTGAAAAGAATTTGATGACCCTTATACGACCAAATTATTATTTACCTCCCTTGTCCGTCCTATTTGGGAATATTGTTCGTCGGTTTGGAGTCCACAATATCAAGTGCACATTGACCGTATTGAGTCGGTACAAAAAAAATTTCTTCTATTTGCCATTCGTAGTTTGAACTGGGATCAAAACGTAAGGCTACCTTCCTACCAGAGTAGATTACTGTTGCTTAATTTACCTACACTTGTAAATCGTAGAAAAATGCTTGGTACTATTTTTATACCCTTGCAGAGGGTATTATAATTTTGGTCAAAAGTGTGCAACGCAGTGAAGGAGACATCTCCGACCCTATAAAGTATATATATTCTTGATCAGGATCACCTCCTGAGTTGATATAAGCATGTCCGTCTGTCCGTCTGTCCGTCTGTCCGTCTGTCTGTCCGTCTGTCTGTTTCTACGCGAACTAGTCTCTCAGTTTTAAAGATATCGAATTGAAACTTTGCATACACCCTTCTTTCCTTTGCACGCAGTATATAAGTCGGAACGGCCAGGATCGGCCGACTATATCCTATAGCTGCCATATAACTGAACGATCGGAAATGCCATAACTTTGGTGTTTTTAAAGTTAGAAAGTTGGGATTTTCTATGAGTTTTACATTTGTCCAATCAATTTGACGTACCAAATTTTATAAGGATCGGCCGACTATATCCTATAGCTGCCATATAACTGAACGATCGGAAATGCCACAACTTTGGTGTTTGTAAAGTTAGAAAGTTGGGATTTTCTATGGGTTTTACATTTGGCCAATCAATTTGACGTACCAAATTTTATAAGGATCGGCCGACTATATCCTATAGCTGCCATATAACTGAACGATCGGAAATGCCACAACTTTGGTGTTTGTAAAGTTAGGAAGTTGGGATTTTCTATGGGTTTTATTTTTGGCCAATCAATCCGACCTACCAAACTTCATAAGGATCGGCCGACTATATCCTATAGCTGCCATATAACTGAACGATCGGAAATGCCACAACTTTGGTGTTTGTAAAGTTAGGAAGTTGGGATTTTCTATGGGTTTTATTTTTGACCAATCAATTCGACATCTCAAATTTCATAAGGATCGGCCGACTATATTCTATAGCTGCCATATAACTGAACGATTGGAAATGCCATAACTTTGGTGTTTTTAAAGTTAGGAAGTTGGGATTTTTTATGAGTATTAAGAATGCATTATATGAATAATTTTGGAGAATATAATTTGCAGAATATTCTGCAAGGGTATTTCAACTTCGGCTCCGCCCGAAGTTAGCTTTCCTTTCTTGTTATGCATAATCTTATAAGAGGTGATATTGATTCTGCAGAACTTGTAAACCGCCTAACTTTCAATGTTCCTGTTAGACTAACACGAAATTATATCCCTCTAAATTTGCCACGATGTTCATCGAATTTTTAACCTTTATCATCTATTTGCATTTCTATCCCGTTAATAAAAACTAATATTTTAACTCATTTGCTTTTCTCTTAATTGTGCCTTTTATTTTCACTTGTGTCTTGTCTCTGTATGTCTCTTATGTATTTTCCTCGCGAACTCGCATTTTTTGCCCAAATTGATAATAGGGCCCGCGCGTAACAAGCACGTGCTTGGTGTCGTTGGGCCACTTGTTTGTACTGCTCGTAGTGCATCAACTTCCATCACAATAAAAAAAAAAAAATTAACATCTAATCAGAACTTCAGTGGCTGGAGCTTCAATATTGCCTTCAATGGCTGAGATACTGGGTGCTTGAGATGAGAGGCGCCTTTAAGCGTCCTCACACCCCCTTTATTTCGGGGTGGTTAAAGAGATGGACGGAGGGCCACGGTGACTTCTCCCCGTGCGGCCAGGCTGACGCGAAACTTCGCCCCGTCTATGTCTCGGAGATACCACTCGCGCCGGCGATCCTGGGCCTGGATGTGGTTGTCTCTGAAAGGTGTCCAAATAGTTAGCAAAACTATCTTTAACTAGCCTATTCGATACAATTTTCCCGTTTAAAAGTAGCTTGTTGGCTGGTACGCAACTTACGTCTACCCTGGTAGTGGTCTAACGGGCACGTCATCGGTGCGTGTTGAGAATCGCTCCTTCTGGGGACTTCTGTAGAGTCGTCGTGTTGTTCTTCACGCGGATGATACTCCTTTAGATCGCCTATGCCAGCTGTACGCCTCTTCCGGCCGTCTACCTGCTGTAGCCGCACGACATTCGATGATAGAAATTTCACCACCTTAAACGGACCTGCGTACTTCGGTGCAAGTTTTGCGTTAAAGCAAAGCCTTGGACAGATGGTGAAGACGGATTAGCACCTGTGAGCCTAGTAGGGGCGCCACTCGCGTCGTCTCAGGTTGTAGTGTCGACTTTGTTCCTGAGAAGCTATCTGGTTGGTTTACAGGGCGGTGCGGAACGCTTCTTGAAGCCTTTTGGCTCGTTCCGTTGGATCCAATGGCGAGGTATGTAAGTCGGATGTGACCGCATCGAAGAGGGCACCTGGCAACCTAGGCTCCCGACCTTGTACTAGGTAAGCCTAACTAAGCCCCGTGCTATCTGAGATGCTGGTGTTGATGGGGAGGTAGATCTCGGGCAGTAGCTGGTCCCATGTCCGGTGGTCCTGATTCACATATTGTGCTATCATTGTATTGATAGTGCGGTTGGCGCGCTCCGTCGGATTTTGCTGGGGAGAGTACGGAGCGGTGTATTCCAGCTGAATACTGTTGTTCCGGCAGAACGCCCGGAAGCTTCGGCTGGTGAATTGCTTGCCATTGTCGCAAATCAACCGCCTGGGGGCTCCAAAGCAAGAGAGGATCCTTTCTCGGAATCCGAACTCCAGTTGGGCGGCAGTGGCTTTCTTCAATGGGATGAGAGAATATATCGATAAAACCAGGAGCATGGTGTTTCCTCCCCGGGTCCGGGGAAGGGGTCCAACGAAATCGGCTCAGACGAGCGCGAACGGCTCCGTAGGTTGGCGAGGTTTACACTGACTAACCTTGTACTGTTGGCAGGTCAGAAAGCTAGTGACGTACCGTACCACGTCCCGATGAAGTCCAGGCCAGAAGTAACTCTGGGCGATCTTCCTGAGCGTCTTCCGGATGCCCAGGTGCCTGGTGGAGAGATGGTCGTGGCATTCTCCTAGCACGCGTTGACGCTGTTCTCGAGGCACGCACAGCTTCCAGGGGTTGCCTACTCTGACGTCTGTGGGATGCCCTATGTGTTCATAGAGCTGTCCATTATCTAGGGAGTAGTCCGGAAATACTCGGGACGTCTTTGGACCTGCTCCTGCATCTTTTGTACCCATTTGCAGTGGCACTTAAGTTCCACGAGTAACTGGAGTCTTCCGAGTGGTTGCCGGGAGAGGGCGTCGGCGACCACGTTGTATTTACCCTTCCGCTAAAGTACGTCGAACTGATACTGTTGGAGTTCCAGTGCCCAACGGGCTATACGTCCCGTGGGATTATTAATGGAGTTCAACCATTTGAGAGTCAGGTGATTCGTGATCACGTCGAACTTATAACCCTCCAGGTAGCAACGTAACTTTCGGGTGGCCCTCACAATGGCGAGACACTCCTTTTCAGTGTCCGAGTAGCTTTCCTCTACCCGCTCGAGTCGACGTCTCACGTAGGCGATTACTCGTTCGTCAATGTTCTGGGTGAGGACCGCGCCGAGTCCTTTGTCGCTGGCGTCCGTCTGAAGTTGGAACTTATACTCAAAGTTTGGGCAGGTCAATACAGGGGCGGACGTCAGTCGCGCCTTAAGAGAATCGAATGCCTGCTGTTGGGGTTCTTCCCAGGTCCACTTTACTCGCTTTCTCAGGAGTCGCGACATTGGTTGTACAAGGGAGGCAAAGCCTTGGACAAAACGTCTGTACCAAGATGCGATTCCGAGATGGCGGCGAAGTTCCTTGACGTCAGTCGGGTCCTGTCCTGATGCCTTCCTCGCTGATCAGGTGACCCAAATACACTAATCTTCTTTGGAAGAACTTGCACTTACCCCGATTTAAGCGTAGATTCGCTTCTCGAAGGCGCCGAAAGGCTACCCTCAGATTGCGCGTATGGTCCTCCCACGTTGCCCCGATGTCGATGATGTCGTCTAAATAAGCGAAGGCGTGGGGCTCCATATCGGGGCCGAAGACGCTGTCCAGAGCTCGTTGGAAAGTGTGGAGCCCAAACGGCATGACTTTCCAGTAGAAGAGCCCACGTCCGGGGACAGTGAATGCGGTCTCGACTGCCTTCCGCCATGGGAATCTGCCAATACCCGTTTTTGAGGTCCAACGTGGAGATGAACCGGGCGTTCCGTAGGCGTTCTAGGATACGGTTGATGCGCGGAAGCGGATCCGCGTCCGGTATGGAGTGTGCGTTGAGTTAACGATAAACAACGCACATCCGCATGTCCCCTGTCTTCTTTCGGACCAACACCAGCGGTGCGCTGTGCGGACTTCCTTGATGGTACGCTGCATGGCCGGTTCTTGGGATAATACCGCTGGTTCAGCGTTTTATCTCCCCGAAGGTTGATGGTGTGCTCGGCTATATCTGTTGCTCTTTGCAGATGGTCGAAATGCCTAAGCTCCTCTTGAAGGAACTGAAGGGTTACTGCGTCGAGGGGTTCTTCAGACACTAGCGATCCCGGCGGGGATTCCGCGACTGTGGCCAGGTGTCCGTGAGGGCAATGCTTCCGGAACGGATTACGCCTCTGAGCGTCCTCTGTATCCTGTTGGGCGAGTAGCTGGTACTTCCCGATTCCTTGCGGGCTTCCCGGGGAAGATCGTGGCGTATCCGGGTCATCGGGGAACGTTCCTGTCGTTGTGCTGGCTAAGCGGTCCTGACCCGCGAGATACTTCCGAAAAGGGTTCCGTTTCTTGGCCACGGCTACATCCGGTAGTGGCTGGTGACACCGGCCTTCGTGATTCTCGTGGTAGTGCCGCGAAGGCACTCGGTGGTGGCGAGTGCTCCGATGGAACTGGGGCTGGGTTTGGTCTCGCGGTTCTCATGATGTGCTGCCTTGGGGCGGGTATGGGACCCGTTGTGGCCTCCTCGTTGGTCCTTGCTGTCCGCCGCGTAGGAGTCGGTGGGTCCGAAAGGTGGGCGACCGCCGCTGTGGGCGCAGCTCGGGTGACTGGGCCTGGTTCGGCTCTTTGTGTGACAGGCGGAGCTAGCTGGAGGCACACTTGACCGCAGATTAGGGTTGCTCGGATGCCGCAGAGGAAGTCAATCCCGAGGATCACCTCGTCCAATATCGTTGGCAGGACCAGGAGGGTCAGGGCCTTGGGGACTTCCTTCGGGGATCCGTCCGCCAGGGATATTTGGGTGCGAACTTTTTTGATGTTTCGACTCGAATCCAGCCGGTTGGCGAGCGCTTCGCTGACAAAGCTTCTGGAGGCCCCCGTGTCGATGGTTGCCGAGAAGAGTTGCCCTTCGATGGTAACCGTGGCGACGATCCGGCCTCCCGTCAAGCGGAGCGGTGGATCTAAGGGTGGGGGAGCGCTGGGTGGGTCGCCGCCTGCTTCCTGTGTGTGCGAGGACCCCGGCTGTTTCCCGACTGGCGGCAGCAGTCAATGGTGCGGGTACCACGTTTCCCGCAGTCCCAGCAGTATAGGACTGGTGGGTTCTGCCATTCCCGGACGAAGTGTCCCCAATGTTTTGGGGGTGGCACGGAGAGAAGGGTGTCCCCTGCGCCGGGCATCGGTGAGGTGGACCGGTTGGACCTTTGGTGTAGGAGCCTCCAGGTAGATGGCCTCCAATACGGCAAAGCGTTCCCGGAGCGCCGGGCTGTGGTTAGAACCTCCAATGAACGATGCAAGCCGGGGTCGCAGTTCGTCCACCTGGCAGTGGGTGTTCAGACCGAACTCCTTGAGTATAGCTTGGAGTTCGTCCTTCCGCCGATAGGAAATCCACCTGACCCTGTCTGGCTGCTGACGGAGCTGGTTTTTGTTCTGCGTCCTCCGACGTTTTCTGTTCCAGTTCCGTTTTCATCGGTCGACCCGGTGAACGATGTGGCTGGGTGCCGCTGCTGTTGGGCCTCTGAGTGGGTGTCACGCGGATGCTGATGTGGGAGTTTCGCTGATATTGCGTCTCCGATGCACGTGCGTTACGGGGCTGCTGGATGATGAGGTGAGAGTGGCTGGGTCTCCCGACTAGAGGCTGGTGGTGGCGCAGGAGCGAGTCTCCTGGCGACGAGAGATCCGGGGTCCACGTTGAGCGTGGCGATTGTTTCCTCGTCGCGGTGAGTGCTGTAGCTGGCACTGTAGATGGCGCTGCTGGCGGCACAGGTGGCCCACTGGGATGCTCCTGATGAGCGTGGATTCCGGAGGGCCCTCAGTAGGCGGCGGTGCGGCCGGACTCCGGAGTGCTCCTAATGTGAGCGGGCTGGGTAAGTGCTCGGGGTGCGGCGCAGTTGGCCTCTGGGATGCTCGTGGTAAGCGGGGCGGAGTAGATTGGCGTTGCCGTAAGTGGCAGTACTGGTTCCTCTATTTACTCTTTAATTAGGCTTTTTAATCTTGGGTGCTCCTAATCAAAAAAAATCCAACGGCTGGACATGGGTCTTTAAGCAATGCGGTTGATACCTAGATCGTCCCTGAGTCGTCCCTGTCCGGGCGCCAACTTTAAGGACTTTTTCATAGGCTGGGATAGACTTCAGTCCGGCCAGAGTCCTCTACAGTTAAATTTGTAGAAACACAGGAGACGAAACGGGACTGAGAGTTGCCGCCGGGATTTTGTTTTCGGGATCACGTGGCCTGGGTCTCCGCCTCTACGTAGAGTAGATCGCACCCGAGGTCTCAGTTGGTAGTAAATACGCGGGTGTACGTGCGGTATTAGCGATACTTTACGCCACAAATTAACCCGAGAGGAATTTTCCGGTCCGGCAAGCGTTCGTATTGCGCAGAGTAAGCCTCGGAAACGCAATACGGGAACTTGTCCGACGCGAACGAGAACACGCGTAGCCCTGTCGCCCGTGTTGCGTAGAGAAAACAAACCTCGGAAACGCAACACGAAAACGGGACCGCGTTCGTTTTGCGTAGAGTAAGCCTCGGAAACCCAATACGGTAACTTGTCCGACTTGAATGGGCACGCGGGCAGCTTTGGCGTCCGCGTTGCGTAGAGAAAACAAACCTCGGAAACGTAACTCAGAAGCCTCACTGACCCGAAAAGCCCCTCCGCGAAATTCACTGAATCTTATTAGCCAGGCTTGGGGTTTTAGATTTTCACGAAGTTTGCTTCCCTTTATTCTAATTCTGATTTTTCTCCCTAACCTGAGCGTGAGTAGAAAAGGCTGGCGATAGTTTCCCGCGTATTTCTCGAGTTTGGTAAGCGTTCGAATTGCGTAGAGAAAATAAACCTCGGAAACGCAACACGAGAACTTGCCCGACCTGGAGTAGCATGTGGGTAGTCCGCGTTGCGTAGAGAAAACAAACCTCAGAAACGCAATACGGTAACCTAGCCGAAAAACACTCCGCGAAGTTCACTAAATTTTATTCCTTTTATTCACTCTTTTATTCTCCCTAACCTTCGCACTCAGTATGTCGGTTTCTGATCTCTGCTTCTTATCTTACTCTAGAGCTTGGTATGGCGTTGCCGTCCGCGGGTTTCCTTCGGCGGGTTTTGTCCTCCTGGTCTGTTCAGCTCGGCTGCCGCAAAAGAATAAGACCGATCTCAGCCGATCGCGGTTCCACGTCGACACGCTTTTTTCCTTTTACAGCACGCTCGCGCCATTAACAGCACTAAGCTTGCCCTTAATCGCACGTTCTGCGCTTAACAGCACGCGCGCTCGTTCACGGGAGATTGCGATAACTTATCGATACTGTCGGCATTCGCCCCGACTGGCCAGCTGCCCGATCTTGCTGATCAATACTGGTAACCTCGCGCGCGCATATTTGAAACTAGGATAACTTAGGTTTTAGGTTTAAATATATATTTGGAAACTTAACATCTAATCAGACCTTCAGTGGCTGGAACTTAATATTGCCTTCAATGGCTGAGATACTGGGTAAGTGTTTGAGATGAGAGGCGCCTTTAAGCGTCTTCACATTATTAAAAAATTCGTCCGCAGACAACCTTTCTCTTCAAAAAACGAACATGCACTGACCAAAACCCGAACGTTTAGACAGCCGGCTCTGCCGGCGTCAGAGTTTGCTGCTGATGAAAGGGCAATGAATTTTTGTAGTGATGAATTTCGGAACTGCAGGGTATGTTGTATAGTGGGGAATGTAGGAACAGTGAAGATCTTTTTTGCTTGCTGATTTTAGAGTGTGTTCGATCTTTAAATGAATAAACTATACAGTTGAAAGAATTATTATAACAAGGATTATATTAAGGATGTGTAACCGGTAAGATGATGAAAATCGAATTCTTTCAAATTTAGCTCAAATTTAGTTTAAGGATATGAAAATGGATTGAGCTTCAAAATTCAAAGAAAACGAGCTGTTGCAAATGGTTTTGTAGTCACACATGTACACTTAAGTCTTATGTGTGTGTGATTGCTGAGCTGTATACAGACAGTTTTCTGTTAATTGTTAATTATTATTACTTTTGTAAAAGGCACTCCAAGGGAGTAACAAAGTGCGCAATAATCCTTAAGCAGTAAAGCCTAGTACTCAGATCAACGAAAACTGTCCGCCAGTCATGAAAGGTTTTTTCACCTTGGTCCTCAGATCGACTAAATTGAATAGCGTTGCCAGACTGCGGAAATGAATTTTGGGTGAACCCTAGCGCAAAGATTAAAAAATTTATTGTTTTGGCGTGCGGGTCTCACTGAACATTTTAAAAAATGGAGGGAAAAAATAAGAAAATAACCCGCCAAAATAGCATTAATACCATCTGGGGTGCCTCTTGTCAGAGAAAAGTGTTTTATAGGTAAAAAGAGGTGAAGGTGAAGGATACATTTCCGACCCTATAAAGTATACAAATATATATGCTTGATCAGCGTCACGAGGAGAATCCATCTAGCCATGTCCGTCCGTTCGTTTCTACGCACCCTCAGTTTGAAAGTTATCTGCTTGAAACTTTCCCAAAAGTTGTCTTTCTACTGCAGGTCTAAGTCGGAACGACTATATCATATAGCTCCCATAGAAACAATCGGAAAACAATTTAAAAATTATAACTTAGTTGCTTTTAATAACTGTTTCTTTATTCTTTGAGATTAATATTTAAATATTATGGAATTAAGGTTTTAATTAAATTAAAATCGGACTACAATATCATATAGCTACCATAAAAACGATGGCAAAATGCAGCGCAAAATCGACATATGTAGCTTCATTGTTTTTAGTAATATAGGCAAAGAAATTGAAATGAAGTCGATTTGTAATAACTGCAAGGGTATATAAACTTCGGCTTGCCGAATATCTCCTATTAGTAACATCAGTAACAACAGTCTTGTTTACTTGTTTTAATTTAAAATGTCATAGTCTCAAATGTCTTCTCCTGATTCTCTTTAATATCCACAAATGTTTTTTTTTAGTATTTTTCTAACTGGTCGATTGCTTATCTCTTTTTAGCCAACAAATCTACGCTAGTTTCGGCAGCATTGAGCTTACTTTGTTATATTAAAAGAAGACATCATCCGATTATAATGCTTATATTTTAGATAGTCATGATCGACCTTTGCAATTTTTACAAGAGCCGAATGATTTTTTTTTTTTTTTATTTTTTTTTCAACCGACCGAGGGGCGCAGCCATGTATCGTACGGCACGATTCGCGATAAGATAGACGCGAGATAGGAAAATAAAGGTAAAGGTCCGGGGAAAAAAGTATTAGTTAGATCAATCTTGTGCCAATGAAGCAAGTATCAATCGTTTTAGGAGCGGCAGAGAGTCAAGATTTGATATTACAGGAAAAAGTCTATTATAGTCAGAACATAATACTCTGAAAGGCTCATGCAAGGCATAGTTAGATCTACAATGATTTAAAATTAGGGGAAAATAATTTCTAGTTAATCTACTTGGCACAGAAAAGTTTAGCCGACTTAACAAGTCGGGGCAGTCAATATCACCATGTATAAGGTTATAAATAAAGATAGTACCAAGCATCGTTCTACGGTTGGCTAGGGATGGTAAATTAATCAAAAGAAGTCTACTAGAATAAGAAGGTAAGATAAGATTTGCATCCCAGTTTAGGCGCCGTAAAGCAAAAAGAAGGAAGTTTTTTTGTACAGATTCAATACGACCAATATATATTCCGTATTGTGGACTCCAGACGGGAGACCCATACTCCAGAATCGGACGGACTAGCGAAATAAATAAAGTTTTAGTCAAATAAGGATCATCGAATTCTTTTGACCACCTTTTAATAAATCCAAGCACTCCTCTGGCTTTATTAACCATGGACGAAATGTGATTAGAAAATTTTAGTTTAGGGTCCAAGAGAACGCCAAGATCGTTTACAAGAGTTATTCTAACCAAAGAGCTGCCACTTAACGTGTAAGTCGCATATATCAGTTTGGGCAAAAAAAAAAATTTTCAGCTTTCCCTTGGAACCGTTTAAATTTAGTAAATTATCTCGGCACCAGTTATGAAAATTATCTAGATCGGATTGCAAGTTTAAATGGCAGGAAATGTCCTTATACTGCAGGCACAACTTAACATCATCTGCGTACATAAGTACGCGAGAATGATTATAATTGAGGGAAGATCGTTAATAAATAATGTAAAAAGTAACGGACCCAGATGGCTCCCTTGTGGGACACCGGAGGTAACACGGAGAATTTCAGAAATTGAATTTTTAAAAAGGACCCTTTGTGACCTACCATTTAGATAACTTGAAATCCATTTAAGCAGATCAACTGGAAAACCTAAAAGCTCAAGTTTTTGAATGAGAAGTAAGTGATTTACAGAGTCAAATGCTTTACTAAAGTCAGTGTAAATGACGTCTGTTTCAAAACTACTATTGAAGCCTTTTATCACAAATGAAGTGAGCTCTAGAAGGTTTGTGATTGTGGATCTACGTTTTATAAATCCGTGTTGACACGGAGAAATGATTGATCTGCAAAGGTGCTGCAAATGAGGAGTAATAATTTTTTCAAAAAGCTTAGGAATAGCTGACAACTTAGAAATACCTCTGTAGTTACTGGCTTCTAACTTGTTACCTTTTTTGAAAAGAGGAATAACAAATGATTCCTTCCAAATATTTGGGAATGGGGAGGTTTCTAGAGATTAGGTAAACAACTTGTAAGCCTCTTCACAGGGCCTTAGTGAAATACCTAAGCACGCACCCAGGAATACCATCGGGCCCTGGCGAATAAACAGGCTTAATACGAAGAAGATCCAAAAGAAGAGAGCTTTCTGTTAAAGTGGGACAGAATATGAGGTTTGACTTGGACATGGTGTAAGAATAAGGCTGTGATGAATAATCTAAAGTAGAGTAAGTCGTTTGAAAAAATTGGGCAAATAAATCGGCTATTGCATGATCTGTGGTTGCCGTCATGTTTTCGAACGACAGCGAGGAAGGAAAAGAATTAGATTTACGCTTGGTGTTAACAAAATTATAAAACTGTTTCGGGTCCTGAGAGAACTGGACCTTACAACGGTTTAAGTAACTATTATGACACTGAGCATTAAGCACGGTAGTAAAAACAGATTGAGAACCGGTATTTTTATATTTCCTAAAAAGCCTGGACTTTACATTTCTTAAGTGTGTCAACTCTTTGCTAAACCAAGGTGATTTATTGGAAGTTGACGGATAGTGACACGGAACACAGGAATTAAAAAATGAGTTTATTGCAGTGTAAAAAACATTAACTGCATCGGACATATTAATGCATAAGTAAAGATCAGACCAATTAAAGCCAGAAATAAAATTATTTAGCCTCAGAAAGTCTGCCTTGCGAAAACAATGCATTCGTTTGGATTTTTCTGATTTTTCTTCTATAACTCTACCCATATCAAATGAAATTTCGATTGTTGGGTGATATGGATCTTCAGGTTGCGTGAGTGGTGCTACTCTGGACAGAAACACACCTTCAGGATTTGATACAAAACACAAATCAAGTAGGCGACCTAATGAATTTCGAACATGGTTTACTTGAGATAGAGATATGTCAAGCAGGCCATCAATAAAATCATGCTGTGCTATAGGTAGTAAGACATTCGATCCATCCTCAATGGACCAAGTAACTCCAGGTATATTAAAATCACCTAGAACTATCAACTGATCCCTATCGGAAAGCTTATTTGCAACGGGAAGTTCAGACAACGGCGGAATATATGAGCAAGTTATATATATAAAGTTGCCAGGAAGCGATAACTTTACACAAATAAATTCAATGGTATTGAATTCACCAAAAAATAACTCCTCCAATTAAGACTCCACCTCCCCGTCTAGAGGGAAGGTCATACCTATATATTGTGTACTTACCTGGAAAAACTTCGGAGCTAAAGATCTCAGGCTTTAACCAGGTTTCTGTGAACACAATAATATGAGATGCAAAGGAAAGGCTATCAGAATACAATTTAGTGAGTTTGCTACGCAAACCTCTTGCATTCTGATAGGAAAGAAGGAGGTTAGAAGTTAGTTTTTTGAAATTGAAATTGGTACACTGGTTTGGCCTCGGCTAGGAAGTTTTACTCCCACGGGCCCCTTCTTCTTTATCTTAGCCTCGAACTCTTTTACAACCATATTATCCGGCCAAAAGTCGCCCGAGCATATGGCTTCAAAAAGCTCGTTAGGGACAGTTATCTTGAAAGATGAAATGTCTCTAGCATAAGAAAACTAAAACTTTTCCACCTTTACACTATTACAATCGGCTTTAGTTTTGTCTAGTATATAAGACAATACATCAGAAGATGTTTGATCAGGGGAAAGCCGAGAAACGAAAATTTGTTTCTTTAGTGGAACCACTAAAAGGGATTTTGGTGGAGCAGACAGTGTTTCTGCAAAACCAACTTGAGCCGGTTTTCCGGACTCAGTAGTCCCTTGTGGTGGAGATGCTACATTCTGAGAGATAGGTGGATCCCCTAATTGTGAAACCACTACGGACAAATCGGAATTCTAAGAAGTCCCTGGTTGCATGCATTCTGTAACGGATTGTTCGGATACCGAATCTTTTTTAGCTGCTGATCTTAGCAACATTTGAGGGTTAGGTGAAATCAGCTGCTGATCCGCCGGAATTCTCTGTTGATCTTTTGCTCCTTACCACCAGCGGCCTTTTTGCGCTTAGGGGACTCTTCTAATAGCTTACGACTATTAAACTGCGAGTCCAGCGCAGAGAGGAGATCATCAGCTCGGCGAAAACTATCTCTAGCCACTCCGAAACAGCTAATCAGCCCTATCAGGCCGCCTTTAGTTTGGCGCATGAACGATTTCATCTCGTTCGCAACCTCGACACAAGCGTCACAACAAAACTGCAAATTGGGCCCCTTTGAAAGGTCATCACTTGTCCGGCCAGTAAAACCGGCGCACTTGGTGTGCACCATATTTTCACACAGCCAGCAAGTCATATTAGACTGGTCAGCCCTGATTACGAGGCTGCATTTTTTGCAGAAGCAGACTAAATTTTTGTTATTCATTTTATTTATTTACCACTGTACCAAGAAAGCGAATTGAAATTTATAAGCGAGCAGTTATAAGTACCGCAAGAGCGCAGAAACTGCACGCTTAGAACTTTCAAAGCAAAGAGAGCAAGAGAGCGGGAGCGTAAATAAGTTAAAGTGCATGCACAAAAGAGAAACGGCGGGGATATAAGATAAGAAAACACTGATAAGAATTACGAAAAACTAAAACAATTTATTAGTATTAAATACAAAGTGAACTCGCGAAGCGAACGGAGTTTAAATTTATGTTTTAATAAACCGGAAGAGAATTAAAATTGTTTTGATAAAACCCACCGATGGGAATAAACGAAAAAAAACTGCAAAATTCGATGCGCGGAAAAAAACACGACCGTTCACTTTGAAAGTCTAAGACGAATGATACAACTTTATTATCTTAAAATGTGACTTATCTTATTTCTTGTTTCTGCTGTTTAGAAGCTATCCCATGAGATTTGAATAAAATCAGTTACCTATATCCAGTGGTGGGAAGGATGTTTAAAATTTAATTTTTTTAATTCTAAAGCCGTTCTCTGTTCTTTTTAATTTGTGTATAAATCCCTGGTTTTTAAACAAAATTAGGTTTATTTTAGTGTTTATAATCTATTCATTGAGTTTTGATCAATGTCGGATGACTATGTTTTACGTCGCAAAAGAACCTTATTTTTAATTTTATTTTAATCATTTAGATTCGAGATTTAGCTTTCTGCAAGCCCCATGAAGATCGAATTTTCGAAGTTTTTATAAATTGAATAATTTTTTCCATTCGTGAAAGTTTTTTTTTTCCTGTTTTTATAATCGATTTTCGCTTAGCCACAATAATTTCCTTTCGAGGACAACAGCGCCTCTACTTCTTTTTTTTATTGTAATATTTTACATTTACATATACAATTTTTACAATTTTTTTGATTTTTGAATTTAAAAAAAATTAAAAGTTTTGATTGTGGGTTCTATTTAATCTAAACATAAAACTGAGCTGAGTAAATTTTTATATTATTACTGTATATGTGCCCTTGAATCTCGTAAAAGTTTTAGTAATGTCGTCTTCCCACAGAGATCAATCTGTCTGGCCAGACATCTTGCAACACCACTGGGTCGACGGCGTCTCCGCTGACGACACCCGGCAGGCTTATGGATTCTCGGCCGTGACAGATACGGTCGTCTTCTATAACCACTCATCTTGATTAACTTATGACCAGCTATGACCACAACTGATTTGCCCAAGAATGTAGCAACCGCTACCCGCGCTTTTTGGGATCTTTACAAATAATTTGACAATACACGAAAACAAGGTCCATCCTTGTGTGGCGTGTTCAACAATAAATATAAAAAATGTCGTCTTCACACCGAGATCCATCCACCATCCGTTGAACGGATAGTCCATAAGGTTTTGCCGTTCCGAAAGTTCCCAGTTAGTTCCCCATCCAAATATGACGGACTCATTTTAGCGATAGTTCTTCTCCTTGACAGGGAAAATTGAAACATTCACTACGAAAACGTATAAGTTAACTAAGTTAACCGGGCGACGGCAATGACCGATCGTCCGAAGGCTCGCTCCAGCAAAATTGCTGACACAGCGTCTGGCCGGAAGCTCGTGCATAGCCGGCAAACACTACCCATTGGAGTGGCTGGTATGAGTCTCTTTTTTGTTAGCTTTAAGTTCAGTTCAAATTTGGCATTCATTGAATAAAGAGCACAAGCTCATACAAATAAAACTCCGGCTATCAGCCGTTAAATTCTTATCACTTAAAATACTGTCTGAGTCTCTAGGCCAGCAGGTAGGAAGGGCAGTCACCCATCCAACGTAGTCTCCCCAAATTCTGGATTAGAGGACCACCGGCCTCCCCTTACCACCAACATATTCCTAAGGAGTGTGACCGCTGCGTGGGACCCTCCGGCATCAGCAGGCGTACCCTGCAAATTACAACTCACTTATAATCTTAATTGGCGCCCAGTGTAAAAAACCCATCAGGTTAAAGTTTGGAAATCATGTAAGTGAGCTATTTCTTTCGCATATTTTCCGAACATGTGCATGTCACTAAACAATTAAATACACTGCTAGAAATTTTTCTGCAGCTCCATTTTTTACATCATAATTAACATATGTATTCCCAATACACTCACTAATTGATTAACGATTTGAATTAAATATTAAATAACGAAATATCGAATTTTGTGTGTTGTTTTCATTATACCCTTGCAGAGGGTATTATAGTTTTGGTCAAAAGTGTGCAACGCAGTGAAGGAGACATCTCCCACCCTATAAAGTATATATATTCTTGATCAGGATCACCTCCTGAGTTGATATAGCCATGTCCGTCTGTCCGTCTGTATGTTTCTACGCAAACTAGTCTCTCAGTTTTAAAGCTATCGGGTTGAAACTTTGCACACACCCTTCTTTCCTTTGCACGCAGTATATAAGTCGGAACGGCCAGGATCGGCCGACTATATCCTATAGCTGTCATATAACTGATTGATCGGAAATGCCATAACTTTGGTGTTTGTAAAGTTAGGAAGTTGGGATTTTCTATGGGTTTTATAGAAATGGGTTTAGTTAGAAAGTTGGGATTTTTTTTGAGTATTAAGAATGCATCATATGAATAATTTTGGAGAATATAATTTACAGAGTATTCAACTTCGGCTCCGCCCGAAGTTAGCTTTCCTTTCTTGTTTTTTTTTTTGTGTTTGGAATAAAATACTGGCATTAAAACTAATTGCCAACATAAAAGGTGAAAAAATTATAAACATTAAATGTCTCAGCAGATGCGCGAAAGCACTGTTGAAAAATAATTAATTAATGCGCAAATAAACCTCTTAATAAAATCTGTTGCACTTTATTCGGCCCTTATACGTGGTCGTTTATGTACCTGTATATGAATTCTTTGTGTTAGCTTCGAGCATTCTCGGATTTTTTTCTCCCTGCTCGCCTTCCCTGAACATCACCCTGGAGCACAACATACTCAGCCTTCCATACCTTCACCGCTTGAGTGAACGTAACCTGGAACATATTAAGAAGTTCGGGGAAGATCTCAACGGCTATCGTTCACACCAGATAGTGCTAATCGCAGGAGCGATCTGCTGCGCGTTGATCTGCGCCGGCCTCACTTATCGGCGAGTCACCCAGGCCAGGAGATCCACGGCCCAACTAAGGGAGGTGATTGCCCAAATAGGGTCGGCCGAGGGCGGCCTTAATTCTGAGGGGGGAGTAGTTAACTAAGTTAACCGGGCGACGGCAATGACCGATCGTCCGAAGGCTCGCTCCGGCCAAATTGCTGACACAGCGTCTGGCCGGAAGCTCGTGTATAGCCGGCAAAGACTAACCATTGGAGTGGCCGCTATGAGTCTCTTTTTTGTTGGCTTTAAGTTTCAGTTTAGATTTGACTTTATATGAATAAAGAGCTGTCGCTCATACAAATTATACTCCGACAACCGTCGTTAAACTCTTATCACTGAAAAACTGTCTGAGTCCCTAGGCCAGCAGGTAAAGAAGGGCAGTCACCCTTCCAACGTAATCTTCGTAATTCATCTTGGAGAATTCTTCGGCCAGCCGGCCAACTACCACAGCGGCGGACCTTGCCACCCGCACCCCCCTGGATAAGCTGCAACTGCGAGGGACCACCCGTGGAATATTTAAGTAATTAATTGGCGCTCAACGCAAAAGTACCCACAGCGGTATAATAGGGATCATGTAAGTGAGCACCTCAGTCCTTATACTTCCCGGCATCTGCATTTGTGAGTAACTTATAATAAATAAAATAAATAAATCGCGGCCAAAATATTCTTCTGCAGCGCGAATAAATTAAACAAGTAAATCACTGCCAGAATATTTTCTGCAGCTCCGCTTCCATAATTTGTTTGGTGTTAATTTAAAAAAATAAATACAATATTAATTAGCATACTTATTATTTGATGATATTGTGGAATTTTAAATTATGAAATTATCTGCGTTATTATTATATTTGCTTCTGTGTGTTGTTTGCATTTTTAATTGCTAAAAAAATATAAATATATCAGACATATAACATATAAAATATACTTAAATAATTTTATTGGCGACAGAGCTATCTCATCGAATTGTGGGCATTTAATTTAGCCCTTTTGTGTCGTTGTATTTTTGCTTATACTTAAAATTCTCTGTATTAGCTTTGCAACAATCTTGGAGTTTTTTTTGTTTTTTTACTGCTTCCGCGCTCCGCGCCGGTACGCGAACCCGACACCGCGCATTCACATTTTGACTCTGTTAGCTTCGCTTCTTTGTTTACCATATCGGCAGCCCAGTTGCCACGGCCCCTTTGCTTGGTAGATGGAATTTAACATTGCTGTCCATGTCATTCCTACCAAACAAGATAGCGACTCAGAGTCAGACTCTGAGAGACTTCTAATTACTTCTACACCGAGGCAGGCGGCCACCAGTGCCGCTCCCAATACAAACATGTCCATAAACGCGGATCATCTCCAGAAAAGGCTGGCGAGGACCAGCGCAGGGAGAATGAAATGCGCCAAACTATAGAGAACTTAGCTAGGCAGGTGGCAGAGGCGCGGATATCACCCGCCCAGATGGAAACCCCCCAGATTAAAGTTTATGAACCCATTGATATCACAGGCAATGTTCCATGCAACGAGCCCTTAGACGCCGTTAAATGCCTTCCCGAATTTACTGGGGCACAAGAGACATATTGTAACGAACTGATTTTGTATGTCTGCTCGCTACGAGTATCGTGCGGCTAGCTCAGAAGATTTGTGTTGTTCGTCCCACCAAATTTATATAAACGTGACCGCCCGATTGTCTAGTGAGAACGCACAGAAGGTTAGGATATTTACAAAGATCTTTATTCGCCGACTTGTCCCTCGGCCTGGGACTAATGGTGACAGATGGGTATCTCAACGCCTCCCTTGAAGAATTGTTGTCGCTCCACCGTCGCTCTCCGCTGCCTCGCTGTTCGCTGCTCGCTGCTCCGTAACGCCTCCGCTGTCTTTGGCCTCGGGGCTTCTGAGGGTCTAGGGATGCGTCACCGTTCCCAGACTAGGGTGAACAGGCACTGGGCTCTCAAAGCGTACGCCTTTCGCAGCCACAGCCTCCTGTCCCTGGATCTGTCCCGGCCGGTCACACCAGACGCCTACAATGTAGTCCCTGTGGCAGGACGCTAGGTTCAAGACGAACGCTTCCGCCCTCGCCTCTTCGCCGTGGACTAGATACGTCGGAGTGTAGCTTGGTTGTTGCTGGGCCTGCGATGACTGCTCGTCGTGTCTCGTGTCCTCGATGTCCTCGCTCTGCTTGCGGCGCGAATCCTGGCTCCGTTGTCCGCGTGCTCTTGTGAGACTAGGTGCAGCGGGTCATTGGCTCTCGGGATTTGGTTAGCTACCCGACTAGGACTCTGGCGGTGAACTACTGTGCTCTCGACGCATACGCCTCTCGAGACACCCGTGGTTCGGACGCGCGTCCTTCTTGGCTAGTCGCCCCAGCCCTCCTATTCTCGCCTGCCGATTCAAGCGTACGCCGGAATTCGACAAGGCAATTGCTTTCACACGGCAGGTTTTGTTCAGTTTCTCTTCCCGTTTTTTTTATCCCTTTATAATTTTCTTTGGCGCAAAAGGGGGGTAGCTGCGCTATTATATATTTAGAAATTATGTAAATAGCTCACGCCATTACCAGGCGGTAATTATTATTAGGAGCAAAATTAGGGGCCTGCTGATGCCGTGCTATCTTCGTTTGGCACTGTATTGAATTTTGATGCGATTATAAATCGCCTCGATTTCACATACAGTGACAAGCGACCGATGCATGTCATAGAGCAAGAGATGGGCACCCTCAGGCAGGGAAATCTCTCTCTGCTACAATATTATGATGAGGTCGAGAAAAAATTGACCCTCCTCACAAACAAAGCCACTATGTCGCACGACGCCTCGGCGGCAAGGGTCCTATGCGAAAAATTCCGGGATGATGCCCTTCGAGTATTCTTCTCGGGATTAAAAAGCAGCCTCACAGATGTCCTCTTCTCGGCAAAGCCGAAGGACATGCCAACAGCGCTTGCTTTGGCCCAAGAGGTGGAGGCAAACCACGAGAGGTATTCCTTCGCGGCTTCGTTTGCAAGAAGCCAGAAGGATAAAGAAAAGAAACAATATCCAAAGACGGAGGACCGCCAACAGGCCACTCCTCAAAACAATTCCCAAACAGGTGCTTTCAAAAATCCATATTTCACAAAGCACCACAAAGTTCAAGTCCACTCTGCTCCACGCGGTGATAGGCCTCATGAGAATACTCCCGAGCCCATGGACATCGACCCTTCGCTGTCCAGGATGTTCAAGCCATCTCAAGTGCCGGCTTACCAAAACAGGAAACCGGCCGTGTCCGATCGATCTGGCCCGCACAAGAGGCAGAGAGTTAACAACATTGCGCCGCAGCCTCAGGCGCAGTCCAGGAAATCAATGACGACGCCATTCATGAATATGATTCAGACGTTATTAATTTTTTAGGGGAAAATCCCTGCTACCCGTCATCAGACGAAGAGTAGCAGGAGTAGATATGAAGCTTTTGGTAGATACAGGCGCATCAAAAAATTTCATCCGTCCATACGAAGGATTGAAAGGCATCCGCCCGGTAGAATCGCCATTTACGATACATTCTATCCATGGCGTCACCACCATCACTAGGAAGTGCTTTGTCTCCCTATTCAACTTGAAGGCCACGTTCTTCATATTACCAGATTTGTCCTCCTTCGATGCCATAATTGGCCTTGACCTGTTAAAACAGGCAGGGGCATCGCTTTGTCTAGCTTCCGGACACCTCAAATGGGGCTCCGAAGTAGAACAGTTAGAATTTCAATCGTGCCCCGACGTCAATTTTACCAACATTGATTGCTCGGGCGCCCCGCCTCTAGCTAGAGAGGCCTTTATAAAAATGCTCAGCGAACGAAAAAAAGCCTTTGCAAACGCCAACGAGGCCCTACCTTACAACACGTCGGTGGTAACTACCATCAGGACGATTAGTGAGGAGCCCATTTATGCCAAGCTTTACCCATACCCAATGGGGGCAGCTGATTTTGTCAATAACGAAATAAAAGAGTTGCTAAAAAATGGCATAATACAAAAGTCAAAGTCACCCTACAACAACCCAATATGGGTAGTAGACAAAAAGGGCACTGACGAAGTGGGCAACCGCAAAATGCGGCTCGTATTGGACTTTCGGAAATTGAACGAGAGGACGATACCTGATCGCTATCCTATGCCAAATATCTCTATGATACTAGGGAATTTAGGCAAAGCCAAATACTTCACAACACTCGATTTGAAGTCTGGCTACCACCAAATCACTCTGGCAGAGCGTGACCGTGAAAAAACTTCCTTTTCCGTTAACGGAGGAAAGTACGAGTTTCGCCGGCTACCGTTTGGTTTGAAGAATGCTGCCATCATCTTCCAAAGAACCATCGACGACATACTGCGAGAGCAGATTGGCAAATTTTTGCTATGTCTATGTTGATGATGTCATCGTCTTCTCAGAAGACGAAAACGCCCACATACGGCACGTGGATTGGGTTCTTAAGAGCCTGCACGACGCCAACATGAGGGTATCAACGCAGAAATCGCATTTTTTTAAGAAAATCGTTAACTTTTTGGGCTTTATTGTCACCAGCAACGGTGCCACAACTGACCCAGAAAAAATTAAGGCCATTCAGGAATTCCCTGAACCCAAAAATATATTCGAGGTGAGATCGTTCCTCGGCCTGGCCAGTTATTACCGATGCTTCATTAAAGATTTTGCATCGATAGCTAGGCCCATCTCCGATATCCTGAAAGGGGAGCACGGAAGTGTCAGTAGGCACAGATCCAAAAATATCCAGGTGCAATTTAGCGAACAGCAACGGCTTGATTTCCAAAAGTTGCGTAACATTCTGGCTTCAGAGGATGTCATCCTCAGCTACCCTGATTACAAGAAGGCATTCGATCTAACGACGGATGCCTCGGCATTTGGCATTGGCGCGGTACTATCCCAAGAGGGAAGGCCCATCACCATGATATCTAGGACCCTAAAAGACCGAGAAGTTAACTACGCTACTAACGAGCGTGAACTGTTACCCATAGTCTGGGCATTGGCCAAATTACGCCATTACTTATATGCAGTAAAAGATATAAATATCTATACTGACCACCAGCCATTGACATTCGCAGTATTGGAATCCAATCCGAATGCGAAAATCAAACGATGGAAAGGTCGCATCGACGAGTCCGGCGCCAAAATGTTTTATAAGCCCGGCAAAGAAAATCTCCTTGCGGATGCCCTCTCCAGACAGCATCTTAACGTTGTGGAGGCGGAAGAAGCTTATTCGTGTGCGGCCACTATTCACAGAGAAGTGTCGCTCACACACACCATCGAAACCACGGATAAGCCATTGAATTGCTTTCAGAACCAGATAACTCTGGAGGAAGCACGCTTTCCGTCTAAACGCAGCTTCGTGCTCTTCGGAAACAAGAGACGGCACAACATTGACTTCATATGCAAGGAGTCACTGCTTGAGGAGCTCGCGGACGTTAAGTCCCCAAAGGCGTAAACGCAATTCATTGCGATCTGCATACGCTGGCAATGATACAGGATGAATTGGTCCGGCAATTCCCAGCCACCAAATTCTGGCACTGTAAGAACCGTATTACAGATATTTTCGCAGTCGCTGAGAGACGAGAAATCCTCACCACTGAGCATAATAGGGCTCACAGATCTGCACAGGAGAATGTCAAGCAGGTACTTTCGGAATACTATTTCCCGAAAATGACCGAGTTAGCGAATGAAATCGTCACTAACTGCAAGACATCCTAAAAAACACGAACTCGGCGAAACGCCAGTACCGTCGCATGTGGGAGAAATGCTACACATAGACATTTTCTCCACTGATAAGAAATACTTCCTCACATGCATTGACAAATTTTCAAAGTTTGCAATGGTCCAAACAATTCCGTCTAGAACAATAGAGGATCTCAAACCGGCTTTACTACAACTTCTTAACGTCTTCCCTAAAGCCAGAGTCATTTACTGCGACAATGAACCCTCATTGAACTCGCACACCATTCGGGCCATGCTGGAAAATCACTTCGGGGTTAGCACTTCAAATGCACCACCACTCCACAGCGTCTCGAACGGACAAGTGGAGCGATTCCACAGCACTCTGGTGGAGCTTGCCAGATGCCTTAAAATCGACAAAGGCATTAGCGACACTGTAGAGTTGATCTTGCTGGCTACGTCTAAGTACAACAAGTCTATCCATTCGGTCATCGATAGGAGACCGGCCGACGTGGTAGTCTCACAAGCAAGTGACCCGCATTGCGATATACAGGATAAGATAAGACTTGCCCAAAATAAGCTAAGAAGCAGGGAAAATACCTCCCGACAAAACCGAGTGTTCAATGTCGGCTACAAAGTCCTAGTGAAATCCAACAGGAGACTAGGCAACAAGCTTTCACCGTTATGCGAAGAAAAAACTGTGGAAGCGGACATGGGGACCACAGAGCTCATTAAGGGGAGGGTGGTCCATAAGGACAACCTTAGGTAGGCGAGACACAAACATGTTGTCATTCGCTTGATAATTTTGTACCATTTTTTCCATTTTTTATCTCTAGCCACTTGGCATAAGTTTTTGTATTTATCATGTTTTATTAGCATTATTTGTACTCATAACTCATTTACGCTTTATCTCATATGTTTTGGTGGTGGGCTACCCAAATTTTATAAAATACTACTACAAATCCAAAATTACAGGCTTAAACCCATACCTCTGCTATTCCTTTTTGCCCTGATATCGGCGCACGTCACGGACTACTCGCAAGCCAAATACATTCCCATCATTGATGGACGAACTTTATTATGGGAAGAATTCGCATTTTTGAGACACTCCGCGAATCTCTCAGAGTATAGGCGCGTGGTGGAGGAAACTGGTGGCATGATTAACGTGTTTCCCCCGTCCCACATGCAAAAGCTTTTGATCGTAGATGTCGGTCACCTGCGTGACCTTCTCGAATCACTGAGCATCCACCATAGGGTAGCCAGGAGTTTAGACTTCTTGGGAGCGGCGTTAAAAGTAGTGGCGGGAACGCCAGGCAACGGAGAGATTCACACAGTCAAAAACTGCTCCGTGTCACCTGGAGCCACATTTTGTCAACTGGCGCTGAGAAGATCATGCGCCCAAGAACTCCACGCTGGGGGTATTGCGCACTGCGATATCCAACATAGCGATTTGCACCCTATCACCCACGTAGATGAAGGCATTATCATCATAAACGATCGCCCAGCTCGTGTGAGGGTGGACAACGGCACTTACGTCCACTTACGAGGAACTCACCTCATCACCTTCATTGAGAGTGCCATGGTTAACGAAACCCGTTACGTCAACCACGACGTGGCCCGGAAAAGGGTACCAGGAGTGGCTAGCTCGCCTTCCCTGAACATCACCCTAGAGCACAACATTCTCAGCCTTCCATACCTTCACCGCTTGTGTGAACGTAACTTGGAACATATTAAGCATTTCGGGGAAGATATCAACGGCTATCGTTCACACCAGATAATGCTAATCGCAGGAGCGATCTGCTGCGCGTTGATCTGCGTCGGCCTCACTTATCGGCGAGTCACCCAGGCCAGGAGATCCACGGCCCAACTAAGGGAGGTGATTGCCCAAATAGGGTCGGCCGAGGGCGGCCTTAATTCTGAGGGGGGAGTAGTTAACTAAGTTAACCGGGCGACGGCAATGACCGATCGTCCGAAGGCTCGCTCCGGCCAAATTGCTGACACAGCGTCTGGCCGGAAGCTCGTGCATAGCCGGCAAAGACTACTCATTGGAGTGGCCGCTATGAGTCTCTTTTTTGTTAGCTTTAAGTTTCAGTTTAGATTTGACTTTATATGAATAAAGAGCTGTCGCTCATACAAATTATACTCCGCCAACCGTCGTTAAGCTCTTATCACTGAAAAACTGTCTGAGTCCCTAGGCCAGCAGGTAAGGAAGGGCAGTCACCCTTCCAACGTAATCTTCGTAATTCATCTTGGAGAATTCTTCGGCCAGCCGGCCAACTACCGCAGCGACGGACCTTGCCACCCGCACCCCCCTGGATAAGCTGCAACTGCGAGGGACCACCCGTGGAATATTTAAATAATTAATTTATACAACAATGACGGGGAACTTATGAAAATGGAAGGCGATAAATCAATAAATGCTATTATTATTTGTAATAATTAATTGTTTTAAATTTTACAGTCGATAATACAATACATGGAAGCTTGATGTGTGTGTAAGTACAGGTAACTTATATGCGTGCAACAATATATGGGAAATCTATTCCAAAATATTATTCTTTGAAGACAGAAAGGCCAAAGGTGGACCACAATGCCGAGCTTGTAGAGATAGCGCTCAAGACGGCAGGGCCCTCGAGAGCCACACCGGGACACAATCCCTTTTTCGATTATTGTGTAAATTATATATCAGAAGCTAAATGAGTTTAGTCACAGAAGTAGACTTTTTGATTTATATTTTTCTTTCTCAATTTTTCTAAACATCTAAATTTTGGAAAAAAAAATTCTCGCTGCCGGGCCCTTGACCTTTCAAAATAAATATTTAAAAAAATATCTAAAGATGTTAGAGTTTGTGAAATAAAAGTTTAAAAATCTGCGCTTAAAATGTTCTAATATCTTTCTTAATTTGGCAAATACAGCGCTCTAAAGTTTTACGTGAGCACTGACTGAAATAAGCCGTGAGCCACTGTATGTATGTCTTTGGTTGTTTAGTTTATTTGCTGTCTCTCAGATTTTAGGCAATCTGAACCTTTTTAAAGTGTTATTTGTATTGCTCTTTGAGATATAAAAAATTTGTTTATATTTCTTGAAATTCGGTTTTAATTTTATAAAAATAAATAAATATCTGCCATAGAAACAATCAGAAAAATAAATGAAAAAAAAATTATGTCTAATAATTTCTAATGATTCAGAGAGTTACAACACTTTGTTGGTTAACATATTTCGGTCATCAAGATAAAGTATAGAGTAAAAAACTAAAAATGAAAAAAAAAAATTTTAATTTTTAAATTTGTTTAAGATCACGGAATTTATCACCAGACTAATATCTTTGGAGCAAATGTTCGATTTATATTAAAAAATTTTGTAATTGACTTGATAAAAAAATTGTCTATTAAGTTACAAGGGGACTTAAAGGCAAAAACTTCATCAATCCGTTCAGAGCAACGCAAAATGTTAAATTTACTAAATATTATAATTTAAAAATTTGTCATATAAGAATGCACTGCCTTTTTGCAACATTTCTTTAAATTCACAGCTTTCATGAAAGAAAAGTCATCCTAAAATTTTTCAATGTTTAAATTAGATAGAAAAATCCCAGAAAGCAAATTAATAAAAGAAATTAATGTTTTAAAATAAGTGTCGTTCGAGGCGTATTTATAACAAAAATGTGCTTTATTTTGCTTCACCAACCAAAGCAGATGCAATTTTTTAAGTTTAATAAACAAATTGTTCTTATTACATATTAATGTTGCATTAAAAAATGGATAATAACTCTTCTTCTGCCCTCTTCCTATAGAGTGCATCCGTCTGAAACGGCTGGGATTTTTGACATATGTGAAACTCCGATTCCCACAGACACATTCACCATCCACCATCCGATAACAGCTGATCTGATCAGCTGTAGCTCATCATTTTAGCCCGTTGCATTTTGCACAACATTTAAAATGAGCACAACAGCGTTATAAATGATACTTGGTAACAGACTGAAAGTGATCTACGCTAACAACCAAATCGAACTATTTGTCTGCAGATTTTTGCCAGCCTGCAGAAAAAATATGAACCGCTTTTGCCCAATATTGTCTAAATGGTAACAAATCAAGTTCATTGTATATAAATTTTTTGTTTTGTTTAATTATAATTTCATATTTCATTTTATTTTTAATGTCTAGAAAGGCAGACAGCCCAGCTCAGATCAATGACAAGATCTCGGTCTGCGCTCGCTGCTCCTCAAGCCTTTCTCGAGCACTGTCTCCACAAGCTCGGCCTTGTACACCTGAAAAACGTATTCCCTAGTACCTGAAATAAATATATTTTATTAGTAATTGTAAACCACAAACATAAGTCTGGGGACATACTTGCGTTCTCCATGTTGTGACTACAGTATGCGCCTAGGAAAGAGTGCAGCAACTCTTAATGCTGACACACGGATGGATCAGTAACTAATTAATTATTACAAGTATAAACAAAATTTTTTGATTTGGCGCTTACCTTTTTCAAAAGTTACCCGCCAATTTCTTTTATTTTCGTAGTGAATGTTTCAAATTTCACTGTTAAGAAGAAGAACTCAGAATTGCACCGAAAAAAACATCGCCTAACTATAAAAAAGTCCGTCAAATTTGGATAGGGAACTAATGCCCTCTTCCCATGAGTCCATCCGTCTGAAACTGTTGGGATTTCTGAGAAATGTGAAACTCCGATTCCCACAGAGCACATCCACAATCCACCATTCGATAACAGCTGATCTGAACAGCTGTTGCTCATCATTTTAGCCCGATACTTGGTAACAGAATGAAAGTGATCTACGCCACCAAACAAATTGAACTATTTCTGTGCAGATTTTTGCCAACCTGCTGAAAAAATATGAGCCGCTTTTGGCCAGTATTGTCTAAATGATAAAAAAAAGTTCCTAAATGTTTGTTTTTTGTTTTATTATTATTTCATATTTCATTTTATTTTTAATGTCTTGGATGGCAGACAGCCAAGTTAAGATCAATGACATGATCTCGGTCTGCGCTCGCTGCTCCTCAGTCATACATTAATTATTAATACAAGTATCACCAGCATTTTTTTAATTGGCGCCTTCCTTTTTAAAAAGTTACCCGCCATTATTTTTTAAATTTTCGTAGCGAATGTTTCGATTTTCACTGTTGAGAAGAAGAAAAAACATCGCCTAACTAACTGGGAATTTTCGGAACGGCAAAACGTTATGGACCATCCGTTCAACGGATGGTGGATAGATCTCTGTGGGAAGACGGTATAATACAGACAAAAATGTTAACTTCAGAATAATCGTTGTTAGCTACGGCACGCGTTTAAAGCCTAGTACTCAGATCACTTTTCGTCAACGTTTTTTTTTACCTCGGTCCTCAGCTCAACGAAAACAATACCAGAAAATTGCATAGCATTGCCAGTCTGCGGAAATGATTTTTGGGTGAACCCTAGCGAATAGATTAAAAAATGTAATCTTTTGGTGTGCGCTTCTCTTTAAACATTATAAGAAATGGAGGGAAAAACTCAAAAAACTCGCAAAAGTCGATTGCAGGAGCTTACATGTGAGGACAAAATAATATTAATAATATCTGGGGTGCCTCTTGTCAGAGCAAAATGTATTTTAGGTCAAGAATGTACGAAAAAACACAATAATAGTGCAGCTATGAACTTTAAATTAGCAAATAATTATCAGTAAATTAAAAAAAAAACTATTAAATTTAAATTGTATTGTTTTTTAATTTCTTTGTACAGCGGCAGACTTTTTGTAATAAGCCTGATTGGCTTATAATTAAAAGATTTAATTATTTAGTTTTTATGGCGCGTCAGCTTTTCTTCAAGTGTGGCAGGATATTCTTAATTATCTAATAATGATAGTTATCGATAGTAATATACTAAAAAGGCATTTAAACTTTATATACTAAACTTTAATATACTAATAATGTTAACTTATTACACGCTTCTTCTTTTTTTTTTTTAATTTTAATTTTAATTTTTATCCCATCCGTATTTATTTGGAGGTTTAATTACTCTACCTGATCGAGATGTTTTTTGCTTTCTTAAATATGCTTCTTCTTCATCAGAGCTTAAATCATTTGGAGTTTCATACTCTTCAGACATACTATGATCAGTTTCATTTGCAATGCTATTTTCAAATTCAGTTTCAGTTACAATGCTATTTTCAAATTCACTTATATCTATATTTTCAGGTCGACTTACATTTTCAATTTCAGTTTGACTAACTCTAGGATTATCAATAACATTTTTTGTTAAGCTTACATTACTCTCGCTTTCATACAATAATGGTCTAGACATATATATTCCATTATTATTATCATTTACAGGAAAATTTTCATAATCACAGTCTTTATTGTTACTTATTAATCCTTGACTCTTACTCATTAGTTTTCTGTTTCTTCTAAAGAAGTTATTATGATCATCTTTTATTATGTATGAACGTTCATTTACTCTACTTTCTTTCACTCCATATGCCCTCTCATTGGCGGTTTTTTTAAATTGGACTCTATCACCTCTGTTAAATGGACACAAACTTTTTGAGTGCATGTTGTAATAGTATTTTTGCGTGGATTTCTTTTCTAGAATTTTCTTGGTTATAGCTCTCTCATCAATTGTGTTACGATACAGTTCAGATTTTTTAATCGGTATTTTAGTTTTACACATTCTACCAAAGAACAACTCACATGGGGCACAACTTAAACCTGCTACTGGCGTAGCATTGCAATACATTTAGTTTTGACGGATAACCATAACTATCGAAAACCTTTCTAAGTTCTTCAATTACATACTCTATAGACTTCCCTTTTAGCTGTTTCACAGTCAGAAAGTTAGAATATGCGTCAAAAATAGAAATGAAATTTCTTCCCCCGTATTCAAATATGTCTATTCCGGCTATGTGAAAAGGGTATTCAGGCATTTCATCTTCTATTAACGGTTATTTTGGTTGTTTCTGCGGAATTTCTCGCATATTTCACAAGCATATACCATCTCTTTTATTTGCGAGTTCATATTTGGCCAATAATATATAATATAATATATATAGCAAGCGTTTTTTCAATACCTAAGTGAGGTTCATGAATTAACTTGAGGTTTTGTGACTGCAGTTTTGTAGGTATTACCAATCTGTATGTACGAAAGAGAAGTCCCTCTTCATAGTGTAATTCTGCCATGAATTTGCTAAATTCTTGGCAAAATGTATCTAGCTTGTGAAATGTTGGCCATCCCTTATCGACAAATGCCGAGATTCGACTGTAATTTTCGTCCTTTTCCAAAACTTTAATGTAGCAATCATAGTTCTCTTTTGAGAGACATGCCGCACGAGTTACTATATGAATTACATTTGCAAGTTCTGAGATTTCACTTTCTTCTGGTAATTGAGCACGTGACAAGCAGTCAGCTACCAACATATCCTTTCCTGGTGTATATTTTACAGACATTTTCGAGTATTTTAAAAGATATAATAACATTCGTAGCAATCGCATTGTTACTGAGTCAATATCTCTTTGTAGCAGGACTTCTAATGGTTTATGGTCACTTTCAACCATAAATTCTCGTCCATACACATAGTAGTGGAACCTTTCACAGGCAAAAACGATTGCCAACAGTTCTTTTTCAATTTGAGCCCATTTTTGCTCACATTTCGTAAGCGTGCTGATGCAAAACTAATTGGATGCCCATTCTGTAAAATTACGCATCCATCTTTGGAGGCATCGGTTTGAATTACAACTGGCTTTGAACTATCGTATACTGCTAAAACTGGTTCACTTGATATTATTTTAAGCAAGTCATCAAGCTCATTTTGATGTTCTTTATTCCACTCAAAGGGGGTATCTATTCTAGTAAGGTTTATAAGCTTTGCTGTTCTTGAAGACAAATCTGGAATAAATTTAGCTAAATATTTAAAAACCATTTTTTGTCATCAGGGGTTTTTATGTTGCGAATTGCATCTAGATGTTTTTGTTGCGGCTTCATTTGACCTTCCGAAAGAATATGACCCATAAACTCAACTTGATGTTTTCTATACTGAACCTTTTCAGGGTTAAAACGTACTCCATTGGACTTTGCGCGATCTAATACCTTCAACAATATTCCAATGTCATTAAAGTATACGATTACATTGGGAATGTCTCCAAAAATTTGTATCATATTTCGTTGAAACATCTCAGGGGCACTATTGATACCAAACGGAACACGGTTAAACTTGTATCGCCCAAAAGGGGTCATAAAGGTCGTCATTTCAGAACTTGCTTCTTCTAGCTCCATTTGCCAGAACCCTTGGGACAAATCAAGAATGGTAAAAACTTTCTTTCGAGAAAGTTGTACCATAAAGTCATCTAAGGTAGGAATCAGATAGTGTTCTCGTTTGATCGCGTTATTAAGTGGTTTGGGGTCCAAACAAAGTCTAATCTTTCCATTAGGTTTTTCTACAATTTGTAAATTATTTACCCAGCTAGTGGGATGTGTTACTGGCGAAATAATTTTGTTTTCTACCATATTTTTTAGTTCTTGCTCTAGTGCTGCGATCAGACTTTGGGGAAACCTCTTTTTGTAGTGCAAAACAGGTTTTGCACCTTCTTTCAAAACGATTGTTTGCTTGTTCGGCAGCTTTCCTAGTCCCTCAAACAATTGCTTAAATCTTTCCATAAACGTTTCTTTAGTAGCAGGCAAGTTACACAATGAGTCAATATTCAAATGTTTGATTAGCTTCAATTCAACTGAAGATTCAAGACCTAATATAGGTTCGCATTTATTTTCTACCACTAAAAATTCAATATTCTTGCATGTTTTTGAGTTTAAATCAGTGCAGCTTGCTGTTGCTATTCCGTAATTATTATCTTTAACATTGTTGTAATCTAAAATTATGAGATTCTCTTTTTTAACTTCAAGTATACAATACTATATCTATTGGAATACAATTGACGTCTGCGCCAGTATCCACTTTAAAGGTAATGTTTTTTTCCATTAATATCTAAGGTCTTTGTCCATTTAACTTGGCTTAGTCCACACCCACTTATTCTAAAATTTAAATCATTATAATTTACTTGTTTATTATCTTTGATAGATTTGTCTGTACCTGATTCCAACCAGTTTATTGTGGCTCCCTTGGCTAGCTTGTGATCCACTTTCACTAATGATTTGGCGTTGCTGTTGGTCACTCGATTTTCCACTTGCTTGTTGTTGTTGTCCATGCGCTTCTTTTGTTTGCAGTATTTTGCAAAGTGTCCAGCTTTTCCGCAGACATGGCATATTATCCCTTTAGCCTTGCACTCCGATGGATGGTTATAGTTGAAAAGCGCCCCACAGTTGTAGCATCGGCGATTCAATGCGTTGATTGTGATGTTTTCCACAGACTTGGTTTTGTTTTCTGCACAATTCAGTAGCTCGTTGTTTTTAGTTGCTGCTTCAAACGCCTTACATTCATTGATGATATCCTCCAACTGCTGTAGTTTTTTTTTATCGTGTACACCAATTATGACGCGATCGAACAGCATTCGTTTTTCGTATGATTTGCCGCACTCACATTTGAAGTCGCACAACTGTACTTGCTTACGTAGCTTCGTCTCAAATTCCAAGAATGGCTGTCCGTCGCTCTGCATGACATTGTTGAACTTGAAGGATTCCATCGTGATGTTTTTAAATGGAATGCTATAGTCATCAAAGGCTTTAATTACATGATCCAATGAACGGATTGTAACAGCCGCTGACGTTGATGGCTCTAATGACGTCACGTTGGCGCCCACCATGCCATTTGTAGTTCCGTCGTTCGGGAACAGCGTGCTGTAAATTTCCGTCACCCTTGGTCCAGCAAGCCAAAGAAAAGTTGCAATTTTTTTTGCTTCATGTACCATCATGTACATCAGAAAAGACCTTTTCCACTTAGGCCACTCAATCGCCAATGATGAACAATCCAATTCGGGCAACGCACGCTCCATTATGTGTTTAACAATATTTTTACTTCTGACACCATGTAATAAGCCTGATTGGCTTATAATTAAAAGATTTAATTATTTAGTTTTTATGGCGAGTCAGCTTTTATTCAAGTGTGGCAGGATAAGCCTAGTATCCTGATCGACGAAAACCGAACGCCAGTCATGAGAGAGAGCGAGAGGCAAACAGCTGGCGTTCACTTTTCGTGAAGCTTTTTTTTGACTTAGGTCTCCAGTTCGACGAAAAAAATACCAGAAAATTGCATCGCGTTGCCAACCACCTGAAATGAACTTTGGGTGAACCCTAGCAAAAAGAATAAAAAATTTAATCTTTCGGCTTGCGCTTCTCATCGGAAATTTAAAAAAATGGAGGGAAAACATCAGAAAACTCGTAAAAGTCGGTTGTTGGAGTTCAACAGTGAAGAAAAAAAAACATTAATTCGATGCGTGGAGTCGCGCCCAGAATTGTGGGATCTGTCCAATAAAAAGCATTTTAATGCAACATTTATTAAAAGATCGTGGGAGGAAATAGCCTGGGAAATGGACAAAGATGGTAAGTTACAATTGTACATATACAATATTTATGTTTAGATAATGATTGCAAGCTGGCGTGGAAGTCTCTACGGGACAGCTACAAGTACCACAAGTGCAAGCAGCCAAAGAGTGGAAGTGCTGGAGGAGACCCACTGGAGAAGCCAACAGGTGCTGCGGAGTGGGATTTCGCCCCCTACATGAGCTTCCTGCCGGACTTATCCACGCAGAGGCAGTAGGTTCTGGCCAAAAATGTTTTTACATTATACTAATATAATTTATTTTTAACAGAACAACCCATTCTGTGTTTTCGGAGAGCGACGGAGCACAAGCAATGGACTCCATTGAGGAAACTCAAGACCCTGTTGAAGCTGGCTTTTTGGAAGCGGAGGCGGAGCTGGAGGTCGAGCTGTCTGAGGCCCAAAAGGAACTGTATTCCTATGTAAGTTGCCCAATTTCTATTAAATAATATAATTTCTTATGAAATATTCCTATACTTTCAAAGGGTGGAGGAAGAAGGAGCGCCAAGAAGCGAAAGGTGGAGGAAACACCAGCAGCCAAAATGTGCGACATGCTGGGCAATTTTCTGGAGCAGCAACAAAAGGCTCCCCTTCCCACTTCTCCAAGGCCGGAGAGAGTTTGGAGGAATTCAGCTGGTGAGAGTTTGGAGGAATTCAGCTGGAGAGAGTTTGGAGGAATTCAGCTGGTGAGAGTTTGGAGAATACAGCTGGAGAGAGTTTGGAGAGTACGGCTGGAGAGAGTTTGGAGAGAACGTGTAACGGTAGAAGGCGGCGGACTTTGGACCGAGTATGGTGCCGTGCGCAAAACCGAAAAAGGAATAGCCGAGAACTAACGGGATACGCCGGCCTATAAAAGCGGGCCGAGCGCAGGAAGCGGGATCAGTCGATCACAAGGAGTCAATCCAGCAAGATCAGAAGACAAGCAGAAAGCCAGTGAATAAAACAAGTCAAGTCAACATCAGGAAGCAGAGCCGCGCCGAGTCAACAGGAGCAAGATCGCTACATCAAGACGTTCGGGACTTAGAGTTGAAGTCTCCGAGCTGAGAAACAGGTAGCTGAGGTCCTTATCAGGCGGCTAAGTCCAGGCGTTTCATTCTAATTCGTGTCGCGATTTGAGCTTGGCGTATTGCTCGGCGAATCCGACAGAAGTGGATAAAAGGAGTCCTTCGACAAAGAACCGTGGGCTCGGAAGGAAGCTGTCCAGAACCAGCTGCCGTGCGAAAGCAATTGCCTTGTCGAATTCCGGCGTACGCTTGAGTCGGCAGGCGAGAATTGTGCAGGCCCTGGTGCGACTAGCCAAGAAGGACGCGCGTCCGAACCACGGGTGTCTCGAGAGGCGTATGCGTCGAGAGCACAGTAGTTCACCGCCAGAGTCCTAGACGGGTAGCTAACCAAATCTCGAGAGCCAAAACCCGCTGCACCTAGTCTCACAAGAGCACGCGGACAACGGAGCCAGGATTCGCGCCGCAAGCAGAGCGAGGACGTCGAGGACACGAGACAACGAGCAGTCGTCGCAGGCCCAGCAACGACCAAGCTGCACTCCGACGTATCTAGTCCACGGCGAAGAGGCGAGGGCCGAAGCGTTCGTCTTGAACCTAGCGTCCTACCACAGGGACTACATTGGCGGCCTTCCGGCGTATGCTTGAACCGTCAGGTAAAACTGTGTAGGCGTCTGGTGCGACCGCGCGGGACAGATCCAGGGACAGGAGGCTGTGGCTGCGAAAGGCGTACGCTTTGAGAGCCCAGTGCCTGTTCACCCTAGTCTGGGAACGGTGACGCATCCCTAGACGCCTCAGAAGCCCCGAGGCCAAAGACAGCGGAGGCGTTACGGAGCAGCGAGCAGCGAACAGCGAGGCAGCGGAGAGCGACGGTGGAGCGACAACAATTCTTCAAGGGAGGCGTTGAGATACCCATCTGTCACCATTAGTCCCAGGCCGAGGGACAAGTCGGCGAATAAAGATCCCAATACAAGCATCCCAACATTCTGTGCGTTCTCACTAGACAATCGGGCGGTCACGTTTATATAAATTTGGTGGGACGAACAACACAAATCTTCTGAGCTAGCCGCACGATACTCGTAGCGAGCAGACATACAAAATCAGTTCGTTACACAGTATTAGTTACGTCGGAAGCATATCGGCCTTTAAGGGCCCTTTCCTGCAGATATGGGCTCACCCAATATTTCGGCCGCTGTCTTTTGTCCTCTTCCTCTAATGCCACAATACATGCCGCCATGCTGCCAACCAAAATCAAGCTTGTGTTTTTTGAACTTGACATTTTCGTTTCATTTAACTTTGTTTGATTTTTTGTTTGTCAACAAACCCAGCTGATTGACAGTAAGACCGTAGTAAGCTCAGTTCGGATGAACTCTCGAAACTTTGGTCACACTGGAAAGATTAAAGTTTTTACGCTAGCATAATCGTTTGTCGATCAAGCCTAGTATCCTGATCGACGAAAACCGTACGCCAGTCATGAAGAGGGAGGGGGAGAAAAGGGGGGGGGTTTTTTTTTGGGCGTTTTTTTTTCACGTCGGTCTCCTGATCGACGAAAAAATACCAGAAAATGCCATAGCGTTGCCAGTCTGCGGAAATGAGTTTTGGGTGAAAATTTAATCTTTTGGCGTGCGCGTCTCACTGAACATTATAAGAAATGGAGGGGAAAACTCAAAAAACTCACAAAAGTCGATTGCAGGTGTTTACATGTGAGGACAAAATAACATTAATACTATCTGGGGTGCCTCTTGTCAGAGAAAAATGTTTTTAGGTCCAGAATGTACGAAAAAACACAATAAAAGTGCAGCTATGAACTTTAAATTAGCAAATAATTATCAGTAAATTAAAAAAAACAACTGTTAAATTTAAATTGTATTGTTTTTTTATTTCTTTGTACAGCGGCAGATTTGTCTTGCCAAGGTATTTGATAATATCTTTTAAAGGCTCTTTCCCGCAAATACGATATTTGAATTTTAACTGCTTGTCAACAAACCCAGCTGATTGACAGTACGACCGTAGCACGCTTAAATCTGATGAACTCTCAAACTTTTGGTCACACTGGAAAGATTAAAGATTTTACGCTAGCGTAGTCGTTTGTCGATCAGGATACTAGGCTTCAGGATACTAGGCTATATTCTTAATTATCTAATAATGATAGTTATCGATAGTAATATACTAATATGGTATTTAAACTTTATATACTAAACTTTAATATACTAATAATGTTAACTTATTAAAGCCTAGTATCCAGATCGACAATCGATTACGCTAGCGTAAAAACTTTAATATTTCCAGTGTGACCAAAAGTTTGAGAGTTCATCAGATTTAAGCGTGCTACGGTCGTACTGTCAATCAGCTGGGTTTGTTGACAAGCAGTTAAAATTCAAATATCGTATTAGCGGGAAAGAGCCTTTAAAAGATATTATCAAATACCTTGGCAAGACAAGTCTGCCGCTGTACAAAGAAATTAAAAGACAATACAATATAAATTTAACAGTTGTTTTTTTTAATTTACTGATAATTATTTGCTAATTTAAAGTTCATAACTTTTATTGTGTTTTTCGTACACTCTGGACCTAAAAAACATTTTGCTCTGACAAGAGGCACCCCAGATAGTATTAATGTTATTTTGTCTTCACATGTAAACACCTGCAATCGACTTTTGTGAGTTTTTGAGTTTTTCCCTCCATTTCTTATAATGTTCAGTGAAAAGCGCACGCCAAAAGATTAAATTTTTTATTCTTTTCGCTAGGGTTCACCGAAAGTTCATTTCCGCAGACTGGCAACGCTATGGAATTTTCTGGTATTTTTTTCGTCGATCAGGGGACCGATGTGAAAAAAAGACCCGGACCTAAAGTGAACGCCAGCTGTTTGCCTCTCGCTCTCTCTCATGACTGGCGTACGGTTTTCTTCGATCTGGATACTAGGCTTAAGCCTACTTGTTCCAGATCGACAAACGATTACGCTAGGGTAAAAACTTTAATCGTTCCAGTGTGACCAGAATTTCGAGAGTTCATCAGAATTAAGCGTGCCACGGTCGTACTGTCAATCAGCTGGGTTTATTGACAAGCAGGTACATTTTAAATATCGTATTTGCGGGAAAGAGCCTTTAAATGATATTATCAAATACCTTGGCAAGACAAGTCTGCCGCTGTACAAAGATATTAAAAAACAATTCAATTTAAATTTAACAGTTGTTTTTTTTAATTTACTTATAATTAATTGCTAATTTAAAGTTCATAGCTGCACTTTTATTGTGTTTTTTCGTACATTCTGGACCTAAAAAACATTTTGCTCTGACAAGAGGCACCCCAGATAGTATTAATGTTATTTTGTCCTCACATGTAAACACCTGCAATCGACTTTTGTGAGTTTTTTGAGTTTTCCCTCCATTTATTATAATGTTCAGTGTTTTGCCTCTCGCTCTCTCTCATGACTGGCGTACGGTTTTCGTCGATCTGGATACTAGGCTTTACACTTGTCTTGCCAAGGTATTTGATAATATCTTTTAAAGGCTCTTTCCCGCAAGTACGATTTTTGAATGTTAACTGTTTGTCAACAAACCCAGCTGATTGACAGTACGACCGTAGCACGCTTAAATCTGATGAACTCTCAAAATTTTGGTCACACTGGAAGGATTAAAGTTTTACGCTAGCATACTCGTTTGTCGATCTGAGTACTAGGCTTTAGCTTCGAGGTTTTGATTTCTGCAAGCCCCAAGAAGATCAAATTTTCGAAGTTTTTTCAAATTGAATCATTTTTTTCATTCGTGAATGTTTTTTATCTTCGCTGTTTTTTTAACCAACTTTCGCTTAGCCACAGGAATTTCCTTTTGAGAACAACAGCGGCTCTACTTGTTTTTTTTATTGTAATATTTTACATTTACATTTTAAATTTACCAACGCATTTTTTTTATTTATGGATTTAAAAAAAAAAACTTAAAAAGTTTTGATTTTCTCCACTACTTAATCTAAATATAACATAAAACTGACTTTGTGAATTTTTACATTATTAAAACTCAAAAAACTCGCAAAAGTCGCTTGCAGGAGTTTACATGTGAGGACAAAATAACTAATACTATCTGGGGTGCCTCTTGTCAGAGCAAAATGTTTTTTAGGTCAAGAATGTACGAAAAAACACAATAATAGTGCCGCTATGAACTTTAAATTAGCAAATAATTATCAGTAAATTAAAATATACAACTGTTAAATTTAAATTGTATTGTTTTTTAATTTCTTTGTACAGCGGCAGACTTGTTTTGCCAAGGTATTTGATAATATCTTTTAAAGGCTCTTTCCCGCTAATACGATATTTGAATTTTAACTGCTTGTCAACAAACCCAGCTGATTGACAGTACGACCGTAGCACGCTTAAATCTGATGAACTCTCAAAATGTTGGTCACACTGGAAAGATTAAAGTTTTTACTCTAGCGTAATCGTTTGTCGATCTGGATACTAGGCTGAAGGCAGAAAAAATGGGACTCCCTTTGCGCCCCCTGCAAAGCGGGCAAAGGTGAACCACAATGCCGAGCTTGTAGAGATAGTGCTCAAGGCGGCAGGGCCCTCGAGAGCCACACCGGGACACCGTCCCTTTTTCGATTGTTGTGTGAATTATATATCAGAAGATAAATAAGTTTAGTCACAGAAGTGGACTTTTTGATTTAAGCCTAGTACTCAGATCGACGAAAACTGTTCGCCAGTCATGAGAGAGAGCGCGAGAGGCAAACAGCTGGCGTTCACTTTTCGTCGGGCCTTTTTTTAACCTCGGTCCTCAGATCGACGAAAAAAATACCAGAAAATTGCATGGCGTTGCCAGTAGCGGAAATGAACTTTGGGTGAACCCTAGCGAAAAGTTTAAAAAATTTAATCTTTTGGGGTGCGCTTCTCACTGAACATTATAAGAAATGGATGGAAAAACTCAAAAAATTCGCAAAAGTCGATTGCAGGAGTTTACATGTCCTCACATGTAACAAAATAACATTAATACAATCTGGAGAGCCTGGTTTCTTAGATCAAAAATTTACGAAAAAAACACAATAAAAGTGCAGATATGAACTCTAAGTTAGCAAATAATTATCAGTAAATTAAAAAACAACTGTTCAATTTAAATTTTATTGTTTTTTAATTTCTTTGTACAGCGGCAGACTTGTCTTGCCAAGGTAGTTGATAATTTCTTTTAAAGGCTCTTTCCCGCAAATACGATCTTTAAAATGTACCTGCTTGTCAATAAACCCAGCTGATAGACAGTAGGACCGTGGCACGCTTAATTCTGATGAACTCTCGAAATTCTGGTCACACTGGAAAGATTAATGTTCTTACGCTAGCGTACTCGTTTGTCGTTTATATTTTTCTTTCTGAAATTTTCTTAACATCTAAATTTTGGAAACAAAATTTTCGCTGCCGGGCCCTTGACCAATGCGGCAATACGACATTAATTTTACTTGTTATTTTGGTCTTAAAATCAAAATAAATATTACAAAAATATCTAAAGATATTAGAGTTCGTGAAATAAAAGTTTAAAAATCTGCGCTTAAAATGTTCTAATATCTTTCTTAATTTGGCAAATACAGCGCTTTAAAGTTTTACGTGAGCACTGATTGAAATAAGCTGTGAGCCACTGTATGTACATACAGTCAACACAATATTTTTATTCGGACACCCGTGATTTTCAATTTGATTCATTAATAACTCAACAAAAACGTAACGAAAACAAACAATTTATATTTCATCGTGAAGGTTAACTTTCTTGGAATATATTTTAACAAAAAAAATAAGGAACTTTCAACAGTAAAATTAGATATTTTCTTAAATGAACTTGAAAAGTCATAATTTTACGCACAGAAATTATTCGTACACTTCATATAATATTAAAAAAACATATTTCTTGATGTTTTAATATTTTTAATATTTGGTGGGTCCTCCACTAACATCAATGACAGCTTGTAAGCGTCGACCCATGCTTTTTACCAAGTTTCTTGTCCCATTAGCGATAATTTGAATCCATTCAGCCATCAATGCAGTTTTTAAGGACTCCCTGGACGAAATGACGTGCTTCCGAATCCTTTTCTCAAGAATATCTCACACATGTTCTATGGGATTTAAATCAGGTGACTGGAGAGGTGTTTTCAGCTGCTTGCAGTGATATAAAAGCTCTTGCACCAAAGACGAAGAATGTTGTCTTGTTAAAACAACAATGTCTTCGGATCTAGACCAAGTTTTATATCAATTGGAATCAAGTTTTCGCTTAAAACGTTTTTGTACATATTCTTATTAATTTTGTCGTCAATAAAGACCATTTGACCGACTTCTCCTGCCGAGACACACCCCCAAATCATTACAATCCCGCCACCATGCTAAACAGTTGAAATTAAGTTCTTCTCATTCATGGCTTCATTTGGTTTCCTCCACACTTTCGAGGGCCCATAGTGTCCAAATATGTAAAATTTGGATTCGTCTCTAAAAACTACGTTCTCCCAAAACGAATCCGGGTAGTTATAAGCAGTTTTCCAAACTCCAAACGTTTTTTTTTGTTGATGGCAGAAATTAATTGCTTTCGACGAGCAACTCTGCCATGTAAACCAGCCTTGTACAGGTAGTTTCGGATGGTTTGGGCCCAAACTTTTTACATTCTTTTGAATTGTTGTAGATGTTGTTTTCGGATTTTTTAGGACTATAGACATAAATTTCCGTCCTTCACGTGAATACAGAATCTTAGACCTTCTAGCTTTCTTGTGATTTGAAGCTCATTATTCCGTTTTTAAGTATTTTTGGATTATACTATGTATTGTGGAAGGCGATTTTCCATTAATACGACCGATTTCACGATAACTACGATTTTTCAAAAATTAATTTAAGATAATTTTTCGAAAATATAGTGACAAATCTTGAACTCCTTCCATTTTGACCAATCGTATCAATAAACCCATAAAAACTAACAAAAAACAAAAAAAAAATCACGTCGAAAATTACTCCGAAGTAATTTCAACTAAACTACTTTAAAAAGAATAGCCGATTACCGTTGAGTTCAGAAATAAACACAATAAATGAGAAATGTACGAATAATTTTTGTGCAACATTTTAGCAATTTTTTGCTTTTCTTTCAATATTTTTAAGGCTAATTTAAAAAATTACACTTTTGTTTGTGTAATGTCTTCTGAAAATCACTGTTTCTCTGATACGTACAAAAAAACCTGCTAAAATGACGAAAATTCCGGCAAATAAGCTGTTAAACTTGATAATAAACAGTGTCCGAATAAATTTTGTGCTGAATGTATGTCTTTGATTTGCTGTCTCTCAGATTTTAGGCAATCGTTCAGGTTCACTTTTCAAAGTGTTATTTGTATTGCTCTTTGAGATATAAAAAATTTGTTTATATTTTTTAAAATTCGGTTTTAATTTAATAAAAATAAACAGAAATCTGCCATAGAAACAATCTGAAAATAAGTGAAAAAAATTATATCTAATAATTGTTTGGTTTTCGGTTTGTAGATTTGTTTGGTTTGTCATATAAGAATGCACTGCCTTCTGCAACATCTCTTTAAATTTACAGCATTCATGAAAGTAAAATCATCCTACAATTTTCAATGTATAAATTACATAATTAAATCCCAGAAAGCAAATTAATTTTTTATTAATTTAATGTTTTAAAATTCGTGTCGTTCGAGTGTGGCTCGTATTTAGAACCAAAATGTGCTTTATTTTGCTTCACCAACCAAAGCGGATGTAATTGTTTAAATTTAATAAAAGAAAATTGTTCTTATTACAAATTAAACTTGCATTAAAAAATGGATAATAACTCTTCTTAACGTTCTTACGTAACGTATTTAAGACCTTTCCTGTCCTAACTACGTACATCCATAGCAACCATTTTATTATTTTTATTAAACATTTCTGACATTCAAAAAATTTACGTCACAAATAGGAACATATTTATATTTTCAAGATCTAAATATTTGATGAATTAACAAAATGTCTGATAATGAAGATATCGATTCGTGTGACTTTGCCAATATTTCGGATCTGGATCCTGGCTCGGTCCCTGAACCAGAGCAATTGGCCCTGCTTACTCCGAATCATCCTCTTCTCCGCAAGTTTCAAAAGTCCTTAAAGGATCACTTATTACGTACTAAGCTTGACATTGAAAATATAATTGGTGAAATAAAATATCAAGTTAAGCGGAAAGAACAACTTCGGGAAGAACAGGGATTGGCTTTGTATGACATGCAGCAAAAAATGGGATTTCAAGAAGAGCAAATTAAAGAAATATCTGCAGTAATTGAAAAGCATTTAAAAAATCGTCAAATGGAAGAATTTAATGTAAATACTCTAAAAAATGAATACAAGGAAAAAATGGAGCTAACCAAGTCCCACAAAACACTTTATCATGAAAGAATGGCTGAACTTGAAGATATACAAAGTTTAAGAAGTAATATTAAAAAATGGGCTTATGAAGTAGAGGATGAAGTGAAAAATGCTAAACGAATTGTGAGCAGAGACGCACAACTGCAAGATCAGCTATCTCAGGAAAAACGAAAGTCAGATATTCTCTTTTACCGTCTGGACATGGAAGTTAAAAAGAGAGAGGCAGAGCTACTTTCAATTTGTCAAGAGGAATCTGCAATGGCAGAAGTTGTCAATATTTTAAATATGAGCATAGCTAATGCCAATACAGATTTAGAGGTTTTGCAAAATGAACATAAGCGTCTTACACAAGCGTGGAGCGAAGTTATTATAGCCATTCAGTTAAGGGACAACATTTTATTTCAACTTCAAGATACAATGAGGTAAGAATAGTTATTAACTAAAATATTTACGACAAGTCAATCTTATTTTTCATCAGAAAACACAGGAATTCAATAAAGCTTAATTTGGCTGGAATAGAAGCTATTAAAAAGCAAATAGGCAAGGAAATGGAACTAAATAAGAAATTGGAGTCATTTAAACAACGACTGGCTGATGATACTAATTCATTAAGACGGGACTGTAAGTGTTTTTTACATACAACATTTTTTATTAAAACTTTTTAACTAAACTAAAAAATAATTGGGAGTTCTTGAGACAGACATATGTATATTTAAAACAAAACAACATCTTAAACTGGTAGTGATCACAAGTAATTCATTAAAACCACGGATACAAAAATTCAAAGGTTTTGAATATTTTACAATTTCTATTTTATTCCCTTGCAGAGGATGTTATAATTTCAGTCAAAAGTTTTCAACGCAGTGAAGGAGGCATATACAGTGGCTCACAGCTTAAAGTATGCACTTCAAACCCCTAACTTCAAACTTCCATAGTGTTAAAACTATTAGGCGTACTGCAACAAATGTGGTGTCAAATTAAAGATGATATTGTTTAGATTAAATTAGTGACTTCCTTTATTTTCTACTTTTTCATTTTATAACAAAACATAACAAAACAATAAAATACTGCTTATTTCTACCTCACAGCTTATTTTATGCAGCACCATAAATATAAAAATATTTGGAAAGTATTTATTTTTTTTTGTTTTTTAGTATTTTGTGTGGTAGCCTTTAGTGTCTATTACCGCTTTAAGCCTTTTTGGCATCCAATCCACTAATTTTTTCGTCAGATCGACTGATATAATGCTCCTCTCTTTGAAAAGAGCATCCTTCAGCTGGTTTTGTTCGGAATGGAGTATTTTCGAATGTTATTCTCCAAAATTGCTCACAAATTTTCGATCACGTTTAGATCTGGAGATTGAGACGGCGGAATCATCACATAGGGAAAGTTGTAGCTCAGCCAAGACTGCACAATACCCGCCTTGTGCTTTGGATCAATGTAATGATAAAAACGGAAATTTGACATTATTCCCAGATCCTCCCTACTTTGCAACAAATTGTCCTTGAGAATATTGAGATATTTCATTTTGTCCATTGTAGACTCAAAAAAAGTCCAGTTTTCCCGGACCAGCAGCGGACATACAGACCCATACAGACCCATACAGGCCATTTATATGCCCCAAAAAATAAGTTGTCTAGGCTAACATATGCCAAAGCTCACCTATTGATGACATTTGGAACTTTTGGACTTTTGGAACACTGTAATTTTTGCAGATGAAACAAAACTTAAAATTTTTTGATCGGACGGAAATGCTTATGTTTGGCGAAAAGCTAATACGGAGCAACAGAAGCAGAACTTAAAGGCCACAGTAAAGCACGGTGGTGGGCACGTGATGGTTTGTGCCTGTATGTCCGCTGCTGGTCCGGGAAAACTGGACTTTTTGAGTCTACAATGGACAAAATGAAATATCTCAATATTCTCAAGGACAATTTGTTGCAAAGTGCGGAGGATCTGGGAATAAGGTCAAATTTCCGTTTTTATCATTACATTGATCCAAAGCACAAGGCGGGTATTGTGCAGTCTTGGCTGAGCTACAACTGTCCCTATGTGATGATTCCGCCGTCTCAATCTCCAGATCTAAACGTGATCGAAAATTTGTGAGCAATTTTGGAGAATAACATTCGAAAATACTCCATTCCGAACAAAAACCAGCTGAAGGATGCTCTTTTCAAAGAGAGGAGCATTATATCAGTCGATCTGACGAAAAAATTAGTGGATTCGATGCCAAAAAGGCTTAAAGCGGTAATAGACACTAAAAGCTACCACACAAAATACTAAAAAACAAAAAAAATAAATACTTTCCAAATATTTTTATATTTTTGGTGCTGCATAAAATAAGCTGTGAGGTAGAAATAAGCAGTATTTTATTGTTTTGTTATGTTTTGGTTATAAAATGAAAAAGTAGAAAATAAATGAAGTCACCAATTTAATCTAAACAATATCATCTTTAATTTGACACCACATTTGTTGCAGTACGCCTAATAGTTTTAACACTATGGAAGTTTGAAGTTAGGGGTTTGAAGTGCATACTTTAAGCTGTGAGCCACTGTATATTCTTGATAAGCATGTCTGTATGTCTGTCCGCCCGTCCGTTTCTACGAAATCTAGTCGCTCAGTTTAAAAGCTAACTACTTGAAATGTTCCACAAAAGTTGTCTTTCTATTGCAGGTAGTATATATATCCCTTAGGAAGAATCGGAAAAAAATGTAAGAATGTTTAACTTTGTCATTTTTATTTTTTCTTCCGGTAATGGCGATAGAAAAATAAGTTTGACTTTTTAAAATCTATTTTGATGAGACACACTTGCTGAAATTACAACACTCACAAAAAAATTTGATTGTTAATATTTTACTATTTCTATTTTATTCCCTTGCAGAGGATGTTATAATTTCAGTCAAAAGTTTTCAACGCAGTGAAGGAGGCATATATATTCTTGATAAGCATGTCTGTATGTCCGTTTCTACGAAATCTAGTCGCTCAATTTAAAAGCTAACTACTTGAAATGTTCCACAAAAGTTGTCTTTCTATTGCAGGTAGTATATATATATATATATATATATATATTTTTTATTTTTTTTTTCTTCCGGAAATGGCGATAGAAAAATAAGTTTGACTTTTTAAAATCTATTTTGATGAGACACACTTGCTGAAATTACAACATTCACAAAAAAATTTGATTGTTAATATACCTCTGTTAAATTTTGTTGTTTCTAGTGCCCAGCCAAAAGGACTTAAGTGGAAGGAGCCTTGGCTGGGAACGCTTGGAGCCGGCTAAGATCGTATTCTTTGGGGTGGGTTCTTTGTAAAACCTCCCCTACATAAGGAAAATTAATTTATAGTGTCTAAGGAAAAGGGTTGAAATTTTCTTGTTCGTCATCTGTCTTTGATGCCCACAATCTCCCCGAGTTCTGACTCGCGCGCTTCATCGAATTTAGATCGGCAGGGTATGTCTATTTTACCCTGCCGGTCACTGCAATGTGATCTCCTAGTTTCAATGTGGTCAGTCGAAAGTTATGTCATTGTTCTCGACCCTATCTAGTAGATTTGTATCAATACATTATTATTGTTGTGTTTTACATTACCGTTTATTGTAAAAGATAAAATTTAAAAAGGTGTATATTTAATTTAAGACGAAATAGGCGTTTATATAAATGCAAGTAATTAAAAACAACAAAGGAAGCAAACTTGGGAAAGCCGAAGTTTATATACCCTTGCAGTTATAACAAAACGTCTACATTTTGATTTCTATACCTATATTACTAAAAACAATGAAGCTATGTCAATTTTGCGTTGCATTTTGCCATCGTTTCTATGGCTGCTATACTTTATTGTTGTCGGATTTTGACAAAACTAAAAGTAAATAATTACTGTATCTCTAAGCAATATTTTGATTTCATTTTTATTTTTTATAATCTTTTTACTTTCCCATGGGATCTATATTATATAGATGTCCGATTTTAATTTAATTAAAACCGTAATTCCATAGTATTTAAATATTACCAAATCCAAAAGAAAAAAGCTAAAAAAATTAGAAACAACAAAGTTACCATTTTTAAAATTTTTTTCCGATTGTTCCTATTAGTGTTTTATAATATAGTCGCCCGATCCGGCGTTCCTTTTTTTGTCTGCTCTGAAATCAGTTCTAGGCTGAAACCAAAAATAAAACCCATAAAAATCCCAACTTCCTTACTTTAAAAACACCAAAGTTATGGCATTTCCGATTAATCAACAGATTAAGATGTTATATGGCGGCGATTGGCGAATCAAAAAAGATACATAACTCATTTTCAATCAATTTTACAAGCAAAATATATTTTCATATTTGAAATTGTTTGTATCTAATATTTGTTCATTCTCCGTAATAAAATTAATATTAAAAGATGTAGGCCTTTTCAGATGTTTTTTTATATACCAGTAACATAATTCAAAAAAAAAATCGTAAGATTAATATTTAAATAAATTACAATTGTTTCCACACTCCAATAAAATTAATTTTAGTAGATATGGGCTTTTTTTATATGGTTTTCGTGAACAATTTTTTTTTGTAAAATAACATCATTCATGTCAGATTAATATTAAAATAAATTATGATTGTATCAAAAGCACCCACCCCAAATATGACCAGCTTAGCTGGCACCAAGCTTGCCTGGACAGGACGCATATGCATATTTAATACCTTTATATCCAATATTACATCATTGAAATAGTACATTGTCTACGTGTGGATAATAAACCCTGATTTCAAACTAATTTGACCTTGAACAAACGATATTACCTTTTTTTAAGATATCAGAGTTTATACACTTCAAATTAATACAAATTCAATGCGTAATTACAACACAGTTTAATAACATTCGCAAGTTGGAGCACTATGATCAGCAAAATGTGGCCTCTGGTGCTAAATAGGATAACATTGATGCTTTTAATGTCTAATGGTAATGTCAATAACTTGGTAACATATTAATCATGGAATTCCATTGACCATCTTTTGATTATTCCGAGCACACCCCTGGCTGTACTCACCATGAAAGTAAATTGGTAAGAAATTTACCTACATAGCAGGCATTACGTCATTTGCGTGCATGAAGACACGGGAATTTTTTAAGACTAGAGGGAGTTCGTTTATAAATAATGTATAGAGAAGTGGGTTAAGGCGGCTCTCTTGTGAGATGCTTTAGTTAACTCATTAGATTGATTTATATTATTTGGATTACATACATATATGCAAAACATTTTTTTGCTACCACTGATTTGAATTTGTAAACCAAGATGAAATATATGCTGAAATATTAAAAAATATACTATAACATATAATATTCTTATTTTTATCATTAACCCAATAGTGAATACGACCATATTGTTAGGGTACCAAGTCTGAAAAGTAGCAAAAGACAAAATATTCTTGCTGCATCGAAATGAAATGATCGCACACATGCACCCCTGTATGAGAAAGCATGAACACGCATACATACAAAGCCCAATTCAAGCGCAGGGCAACCTTCTTCAAAATGCGCGTCTCTGCGACTGAACGACCGAACTCGAGCGCGAGCGTCAAAATAAGTCTGAATGTTATCTCTGAAGCCATTTGTTACAAAAGACGTTAGCTCCAAGAGGTTTGTCGTCGTTACAAATCCATGTTGACCTTGAGATATAATTGATCAACTGATCATTCGCTCTGCACAGTAAACGGTCGTGTTTTTGTTTTGGTCTCCAAATCATTTTCTTGTTGAAACCACCTGGGCTAACTTAAACCTTTTTCACGTTTCTACACCTTCGCTTCATGAGTGCATCATGATTAACTTGTGTTTAGAAAATAAAACGTTTTAAACATTATTTCGGTGCTGGTTTGTTGTTATTGTTTTCTATTACAAAATATTATGAAAGGGAGGCCCTTTTAAGTTTTTCCCTGTTGGGCGCTGTTGGAACGGCACGCACAACGGTAATATCTCTCAGAGATGTCTAATATCGGAGTTAAATGCTCTCTCTCTTTTCGATCTATCTTGTTTCGTGGTGCCTAACTTCAAAGTTATTCGGTGTTTCGCTCCCGCTGTGCCGCTCTCCTTACTTTCTCATCAAAAAGTTATTGAGCACTTTCAAGTTTTTTGTTAGCTTCGGTACCATAAGTAGCTGGGCTCGATGTGCCGCCGCTTGGAACTTCCGTTATGTCCGATCAAAGTAAAGTAGTGGACCCAACTCCTCATATTGACTTAACGTCCGGATTACCGGTCGGTACTGGTAATGCAGACAGAAATTTTGGAGTACTAAAAAGGTCGCATCTGTTGTACAAAAAACGGTAACGGTATTTGTTCCACGGCTCGCCCCAGACCTCTCATCAATGAATAATACGGCTTATATCAGTAAAAATATCCAAGTTGATGACTTGAAGGTCGAACAATTTAAATTTTCTTATGCTAGGAAAGTATCATCATTTAAGATTGGTATTCCTTGTGCTCATTTTGCATCTGTGTGTTCAGCCAGTTTCTGGCCCGAGGGCCAGAGTACGAATCTAAGTGGATGTGGAGTCTTGATTGCTGTCGACTTAACGCATTCGTCTGAATAACTAACCTTCGAAGAAATTAATGGCATAAAATTCCTAGGTATACATTTATCGTTTCCCGGTAGTTTTATATATATTACTTGTTCATATATCCCACCATCAGCTGAGTTCCCAATTTACACGAATCACTTTTCCATTATCCAGTTTATTTCCAAAAAACTGTCAGATCGAGATCAAATAATAGTATTAGGTGATTTCAATATTCCTTGTGCAACATGGTCCCCTGACGAAAATTTTAACATTTTACTTCCTTTAGCGCAGCATGATTTTGTTAAAAACTCTTTAGGACGTTTACTGGACTTGTGTTTTGTTACAAATCCAGAAGGCGTTTGTCTATTAAGAACATCACCACTTACACAACCTGAGGATCCCTATCACTCAACTCTAGAGCTGACTGTAGATGCGAGAACAGAGCTAAATAAAAAATCCGAAAAGTGTGTTAAACGAATTCGCTGCTTTCGTAAGACAAACTTTCGTCCACATTTTATTCATGCACTAACATGGCTAAGGCTGTAAATATCTTTTATAATGCATGGAACTCCTTCTTTTATCTGTGTGTTCCGTTATACTATCCGTCAATTTCAAATAAACCTCCATGGTTTAATAAGGAATGATGCGGTTCACAACCTGCCTTCTCTCGATACCTAAGGGCTCGGTCAAACCGAGCTTAACGCCCGGTGTTATAAAAGATATCTGACTCGTTGTAGGGTCCAATTTTCACAAGATCCAAAACAGTTTTACTAACACTAAGCGTAAACAGCCTGTTACCCTGCATCGCTATCATTTGAAAATTTTAGGGCAAATACTGATCAGGCAATTGTCGATCTATTTGCCCAGTTCTTCCAGACAATATATTCAGTTTCATCCCGTTCAAATCCGTCTTTTTTAGATGCCATATCCAAGTCAAACTTAATTTGTGGTCCAAGGTTAAAGCTCCTTTCTCTTGGATCTCCATAAAGTAAAACCAGTCTATTCATCGGTTCACGACGGAGTTACAGGCTGCGTGCTTAGATACTGCGCTGTGTAGACGTCTGCGTCTGTGTAGACCTCTGCACAAATTGTTTACCCTATCTTTGGAAACATCTCACTTCCTACTTATTTGGAAGGAGTCATTTGTTATTCCCCTTCATAAATCGAGTACAAGCAATTACAGAGGCATATCCGATATAATCCGCCATTCCAAAGCTTTTCGAAAACGTTATTACACCCCACTTGCAACATCTTTGTAGGTCAATTATATCTCCATGTCAACATTGATTTATAAGGCGAAGATCTATGACGACAAATCTCTTGGAGCCAACGTCTTTTGTAATAAATGGCTAGAAAGAACATGCAGACTGACGTATTTTACACTGATTTCAGTAAAGCTTTTGATTCAGTTATTCACTCGCTTCTTGTATAAAAGCTTATTATGGTTTCCATGTGATCTTCTAATATGGATCTTATGTTATCTAAGTGGTAGGACTCAACGAGTCTTCTTTAAAAACGCGATCTCTAATTTGATCCGAGTTACTTCAGGCGTCCCACAAGGAAGCCACCTTGGCACACTTCTTTTTACTTTATTTATAAACGATCTCCCTCTAGTCTTGACAAAGTGTCGCATCCTCATGTACGCAGATGACGTTAAGTTATGCCTGCAATATAACAATATTTCCAGCAGTTCAGACTTACAATTGTGGTGTTGTAAAAATCTTTTGGATTTAAATAGCGCTAAGTGTAAGGTAATGACATTTTTTAGGGTGAACCCACAATATGCCACGTATACGCTGGGTGATTGTGCGTTGTCTAGAATCATTTTGATTTCTATACCTATATTACTAAAAACAATGAAGCTATGTCAATTTTGCGTTGCATTTTGCCATCGTTTCTATGGCAGCTATACTTTATTGTTGTCGGATTTTGACAAAACTAAAAGTAAATAATTACTGTATCTTAAGCAATATTTTGATAAATAGAAAAACAGCAACATAAAATGTTTTCTTTTTTATTTTTTATAATCTTTTTACTTTCCCATGGGATCTATATTATATAGATGTCCGATTTTAATTTATTTAAAACCGTAATTCCATAGTATTTAAATATTACCAAATCCAAAAGAAAAAAACTAAAAAAAATTAAAAACATCAAAGTTACCATTTTTAAAATTTTTTTCCGATTGTTCCTATTAGTTTTTTATAATATAGTCGCCCGATCCGGCGTTCCTTTTTGTCTGCTCTGAAATCAGTTATAGGCTGAAACCAAAAATAAAACCCATAAAAAATCCCAACTTCCTTACTTTAAAAACACCAAAGTTATGGCATTTCCGATTAATCAACAGATTAAGATGTTATATGGCGGCAATTGGCGAATCAAAAAGATACATAACTCATTTTCAATCAATTTTACAAGCAAAATATATTTTCATATTTGAAATTGTTTGTATCTAATATTTGTTCATTCTCCATAATAAAATTAATATTAAAAGATGTAGGCCTTTTTAGATGTTATTTAAGTGACCTCTGGTGCTAAATAAGATAAAATTGATGCTTTTAATGTCTAATGGTAATGTCATAAAAAATACTCTAAAAAGATCTTGGTAATTCTTTTGGGCACAGAGAAGTTTCGACGTCCCAGTACCTTGATACTCCAAACATACCCGTAAACATATTTAGGTTTACGAATAAAAGTAGTGCCAAGCATCGGCTGGCTAAAGATGGTAAATTAATTAGAAGAAGACTACTAGAGTATGTATTAGGCTTGGATCACACTTAAGACCCATTAGTGCAAATTGTAAATGTTCTTGTACACAGACTCTAACCGGTTTATATGTACACAATATTTGAGACTCTTAAATGGTGAATAATTCTCCAGGATTGCGCTGATTAATAAAATAAATAACTTGGTAACATATTCATGGAATTCCATTGACCATATTTTGATTATTTCGAGCACACCCCTGGCTGTACTCACCATGAAAGTAAATTGGTAAGAAATTTAGCTACATAGCAGGCATTACGTCATTTGCGTACATGAAGACACGGGAATTTTTTAAGACTAGAGGGAGTTCGTTAATAAATAATGTAAAGAGAAGTGGGTTAAGGTGGCTCTCTTGTGAGATGCTTTAGTTAACTCAGAACAAATAAGACATAGAGCTTTTAAGAAGACTTGTTGAGTTCAACCAACTTAAGATCCATGTTAGAAGATCACATGGACACCCTAATAAGCCTAGCATAAATACAATAAGCGAGTGATTTACAGAATAAAACGCTTTACTGATATCAGTGTGAGCTACGTCAGTCTGAATGTTATCTCTGAAGCCATTTGTTACAAAAGACGTTAGCTCCAAGAGGTTTGTCGTCGTTACAAATCCATGTTGACCTTGAGATATAATTGATCAACTGATCATTCGCTCTGCACAGTAAACGGTCGTGTTTTTGTTTAGGTCTCCAAATCATTTTCTTGTTGAAACCACCTGGGCTAACTTAAACCTTTTTCACGTTTCTACACCTTTAAGTGTCTTTAACAACTTTCCGTGCGCTTCGCGAGTGCATCATGATTAACTTGTGTTTAGAAAATAAAACGTTTTAAACATTATTTCGGTGCTGGTTTGTTGTTATTGTTTTCTATTACAAAATATTATGAAAGGGAGGCCCTTTTAAGTTTTTCTCTGTTGGGCGCTGTTGGAACGGCACGCACAACGGTTGTGCCGCTCTCCTTACTTTCTCATCAAAAAGTTATTGAGCACTTTCAAGTTTTTTGTTCGCTTCGGTAACATAAGTTGCTGGGCTCGATGTGCCGCCGCTTGGAACTTCCGTTATGTCCGATCAAAGTAAAGTAGTGGACCCAACTCCTCATGTTGACTTAACGTCCGGATTACCGGTCGGTACTGGTAATGCAGACAGAAATTTTGGAGTACTAAAAAGGTCGCATCTGTTGTACAAAAAACGGTAACGGTATTTGTTCCACGGCTCGCCCCAGACCTCTCATCAATGAATATTACGGCTTATATCAGTAAAAATATCCAAGTTGATGACTTGAAGGTCGAACAATTTAAATTTTCTTATGCTAGGAAAGTATCATCATTTAAGATTGGTATTCCTTGTGCTCATTTTGCATCTGTGTGTTCCGCCAGTTTCTGGCACGAGGGCCAGAGTACGAATCTAAGTGGAGGTGGAGTCTTGATTGCTGTCGACTTAACGCATTCGTCTGAATAACTAACCTTCGAAGAAATTAATGACATAAAATTCCTAGGTATACATTTATCGTTTCCCGGTAGTTTTATATATATTACTTGTTCATATATCCCACCATCAGCAATTTAAAAACTCTTTAGGACGTTTACTGGACTTGTGTTTTGTTACAAATCCAGAAGGCGTTTGTCTATTAAGAACATCACCACTTACACAACCTGAGGATCCCTATCACTCAACTCTAGAGCTGACTGTAGATGCGAGAACAGAGCTAAATAAAAAATCCGAAAAGTGTGTTAAACGAATTCGCTGCTTTCGTAAGACAAACTTTCGTCCACATTTTATTCATGCACTAACATGGCTAAGGCTGTAAATATCTTTTATAATGCATGGAACTCCTTCTTTTATCTGTGTGTTCCGTTATACTATCCGTCAATTTCAAATAAACCTCCATGGTTTAATAAGGAATGATGCGGTTCACAACCTGCCTTCTCTCGATACCTAAGGGCTCGGTCAAACCGAGCTTAACGCCCGGTGTTATAAAAGATATCTGACACGTTGTAGGGTCCAATTTTCACAAGATCCAAAACAGTTTTATTAACACTAAGCGTAAATCAGCCTGTTACCCTGCATCGCTATCATTTAAAAATTCTAGGGCAAATACTGATCAGGCAATTGTCGATCTATTTGCCCATTTCTTCCAGACAATATATTCAGTTTCATCCCGTTCAAATCCGTCTTATTTAGATGCCATATCCAAGTCAAACTTAATTTTTGGTCCAAGGTTAAAGCTCCTTTCTCTTGGATCTCCATAAAGTAAAACCAGTCTATTCATCGGTTCACGACGGAGTTACAGGCTGCGTGCTTAGATACTGCGCTGTGTAGACGTCTGCGTCTGTGTAGACCTCTGCACAAATTGTTTACCCTATCTTTGAAAACATCTCACTTCCCACTTATTTGGAAGGAGTCAGTTGTTATTCCCCTTCATAAATAGAGTACAACCAATTACAGAGGCATATCCGATATAATCCGCCATTCCAAAGCTTTTCGAAAACGTTATTACACCCCACTTGCAACATCTTTGTAGGTCAATTATATCTCCATGTCAACATTGATTTATAAGGCGAAGATCTACGACGACAAATCTCTTGGAGCCAACGTCTTTTGTAATAAATGGCTAGAAAGAACATGCAGACTGACGTATTTTACACTGATTTCAGTAAAGCTTTTGATTCAGTTAATCACTAGCTTCTTGTATAAAAGCTTATTATGGTTTCCATGTGATCTTCTAATATGGATCTTATGTTATCTAAGTGGTAGGACTCAACGAGTCTTCTTTAAAAACGCGATCTCTAATTTGATCCGAGTTACTTCAGGCGTCCCACAAGGAAGCCACCATGGCCCACTTCTTTTTACTTTATTTATAAACGATCTCCCTCTAGTCTTGACAAAGTGTAGTGTCCTCATGTACGCAGATGACGTTAAGTTATGCCTGCAATATAACAATATTTCCAGCAGTTCAGACTGGTGGTGTTGTAAAATCTTTTGGATTTAAATAGCGCTAAGTGTAAGGTAATGACATTTTTTAGGGTGAACCCACAATATGCCACGTATACGCTGGGTGATTGTGCGTTGTCTAGAATCATTTTGATTTCTATACCTATATTACTAAAAACAATGAAGCTATGTCAATTTTGCGTTGCATTTTGCCATCGTTTCTATGGCAGCTATACTTTATTGTTGTCGGATTTTGACAAAACTAAAAGTAAATAATTACTGTATCTCTAAGCAATATTTTAATAAATAGAAAAACAGCAACATAAAATGTTTTCATTTTTATTTTTTATAATCTTTTTACTTTCCCATGGGATCTATATTATATAGATGTCCGATTTTAATTTAATTAAAACCGTAATTCCATAGTATTTAAATATTACCAAATCCAAAAGAAAAAAACTAAAAAAAATTAAAAACAACAAAGTTACCATTTTTTAAATTTTTTTTCCGATTGTTCCTATTAGTTTTTTATAATATAGTCGCCCGATCCGGCGTTCCTTTTTTGTCTGCTCTGAAATCAGTTCTAGGCTGAAACCAAAAATAAAACCCATAAAAATCCCAACTTCCTTACTTTAAAAACACCAAAGTTATGGCATTTCCGATTAATCAACAGATTAAGATGTTATATGGCGGCAATTGGCGAATCAAAAAGATACATAACTCATTTTCAATCAATTTTACAAGCAAAATATATTTTCATATTTGAAATTGTTTGTATCTAATATTTGTTCATTCTCCATAATAAAATTAATATTAAAAGATGTAGGCCTTTTTAGATGTTATTTATATACCAGTAACATAATTAAAAAAAAAACATCGTAAGATTAATATTTAAATAAATTACAATTGTTTCCACACTCCAATCAAATTAATTTTAGTAAATTTTTATATTGTTTTCGTGAACAATTTTTTTTGTAAAATAACATCATTCATGTCAGATTTATATTAAAACAAATTATGTCTATTAAGATCAAAAGCACCCACCTCAAATATGACCAGCTTAGCTGGCACCAAGCTTGCCTGGACAGGACGCATATGCATATACCTTTATATCCAATATTACATCATTGAAATAGTACATTGTCTACGACAATGTCAAACTAATTTGACCTTGAACAAACGATATTACCTTTTTTTAAGATTTCAGAGTTTATACACTTCAAATTAATACAAATCCAATGCGTAATTACAACACAGTTTAATAACATTCGCAAGTTGGAGCACTATGATCAGCAAAAAGTGGCCTCTGGTGCTAAATAAGATAAAATTTATGCTTTTAATGTCTAATGGTAATGTCATAAAAAATACTTTAAAAAGATCTTGGTAATTCTTTTGGGCACAGAGAAGTTTCGACGTCCCAGTACCTTGATACTCCAAACATACCCGTAAACATATTTAGGTTTACGAATAAAAGTAGTGCCAAGCATCGGCTGGCTAAAGATGGTAAATTAATTAGAAGAAGACTACTAGAGTATGTATTAGGCTTGGATCACACTTAAGACCCATTAGTGCAAATTGTAAATGTTCTTGTACACAGATTCTAACCGGTTTATATGTACACAATATTTGAGACTCTTAAATGGTGAATAATTCTCCAGGATTGCGCTGATTAATAAAATAAATAACTTGGTAACATATTCATGGAATTCCATTGACCATATTTTGATTATTTCGAGCACACCCCTGGCTGTACTCACCATGAAAGTAAATTGGTAAGAAATTTAGCTACATAGCAGGCATTACGTCATTTGCGTACATGAAGACACGGGAATTTTTTAAGACTAGAGGGAGTTCGTTAATAAATAATGTAAAGAGAAGTGGGTTAAGGTGGCTCTCTTGTGAGATGCTTTAGTTAACTCAGAACAAATAAGACATAGAGCTTTTAAGAAGACTTGTTGAGTTCAACCAACTTAAGATCCATGTTAGAAGATCACATGGACACCCTAATAAGCCTAGCATAAATACAATAAGCGAGTGATTTACAGAATAAAACGCTTTACTGATATCAGTGTGAGCTACGTCAGTCTGAATGTTATCTCTGAAGCCATTTGTTACAAAAGACGTTAGCTCCAAGAGGTTTGTCGTCGTTACAAATCCATGTTGACCTTGAGATATAATTGATCAACTGATCATTCGCTCTGCACAGTAAACGGTCGTGTTTTTGTTTAGGTCTCCAAATCATTTTCTTGTTGAAACCACCTGGGCTAACTTAAACCTTTTTCACGTTTCTACACCTTTAAGTGTCTTTAACAACTTTCCGTGCGCTTCGCGAGTGCATCATGATTAACTTGTGTTTAGAAAATAAAACGTTTTAAACATTATTTCGGTGCTGGTTTGTTGTTATTGTTTTCTATTACAAAATATTATGAAAGGGAGGCCCTTTTAAGTTTTTCTCTGTTGGGCGCTGTTGGAACGGCACGCACAACGGTTGTGCCGCTCTCCTTACTTTCTCATCAAAAAGTTATTGAGCACTTTCAAGTTTTTTGTTCGCTTCGGTAACATAAGTTGCTGGGCTCGATGTGCCGCCGCTTGGAACTTCCGTTATGTCCGATCAAAGTAAAGTAGTGGACCCAACTCCTCATGTTGACTTAACGTCCGGATTACCGGTCGGTACTGGTGATGCAGACAGAAATTTTGGAGTACTAAAAAGGTCGCATCTGTTGTACAAAAACGGTAACGGTATTTGTTCCACGGCTCGCCCCAGACCTCTCATCAATGAATATTACGGCTTATATCAGTAAAAATATCCAAGTTGATGACTTGAAGGTCGAACAATTTAAATTTTCTTATGCTAGGAAAGTATCATCATTTAAGATTGGTATTCCTTGTGCTCATTTTGCATCTGTGTGTTCCGCCAGTTTCTGGCACGAGGGCCAGATTACGAATCTAAGTGGAGGTGGAGTCTTGATTGCTGTCGACTTAACGCATTCGTCTGAATAACTAACCTTCGAAGAAATTAATGACATAAAATTCCTAGGTATACATTTATCGTTTCCCGGTAGTTTTATATATATTACTTGTTCATATATCCCACCATCAGCAATTTAAAAACTCTTTAGGACGTTTACTGGACTTGTGTTTTGTTACAAATCCAGAAGGCGTTTGTCTATTAAGAACATCACCACTTACACAACCTGAGGATCCCTATCACTCAACTCTAGAGCTGACTGTAGATGCGAGAACAGAGCTAAATAAAAAATCCGAAAAGTGTGTTAAACGAATTCGCTGCTTTCGTAAGACAAACTTTCGTCCACATTTTATTCATGCACTAACATGGCTAAGGCTGTAAATATCTTTTATAATGCATGGAACTCCTTCTTTTATCTGTGTGTTCCGTTATACTATCCGTCAATTTCAAATAAACCTCCATGGTTTAATAAGGAATGATGCGGTTCACAACCTGCCTTCTCTCGATACCTAAGGGCTCGGTCAAACCGAGCTTAACGCCCGGTGTTATAAAATATATCTGACACGTTGTAGGGTCCAATTTTCACAAGATCCAAAACAGTTTTATTAACACTAAGCGTAAATCAGCCTGTTACCCTGCATCGCTATCATTTAAAAATTCTAGGGCAAATACTGATCAGGCAATTGTCGATCTATTTGCCCATTTCTTCCAGACAATATATTCAGTTTCATCCCGTTCAAATCCGTCTTATTTAGATGCCATATCCAAGTCAAACTTAATTTTTGGTCCAAGGTTAAAGCTCCTTTCTCTTGGATCTCCATAAAGTAAAACCAGTCTATTCATCGGTTCACGACGGAGTTACAGGCTGCGTGCTTAGATACTGCGCTGTGTAGACGTCTGCGTCTGTGTAGACCTCTGCACAAATTGTTTACCCTATCTTTGAAAACATCTCACTTCCCACTTATTTGGAAGGAGTCAGTTGTTATTCCCTTCATAAATCGAGTACAACCAATTACAGAGGCATATCCGATATAATCCGCCATTCCAAAGCTTTTCGAAAACGTTATTACACCCCACTTGCAACATCTTTGTAGGTCAATTATATCTCCATGTCAACATTGATTTATAAGGCGAAGATCTACGACGACAAATCTCTTGGAGCCAACGTCTTTTGTAATAAATGGCTAGAAAGAACATGCAGACTGACGTATTTTACACTGATTTCAGTAAAGCTTTTGATTCAGTTAATCACTAGCTTCTTGTATAAAAGCTTATTATGGTTTCCATGTGATCTTCTAATATGGATCTTATGTTATCTAAGTGGTAGGACTCAACGAGTCTTCTTTAAAAACGCGATCTCTAATTTGATCCGAGTTACTTCAGGCGTCCCACAAGGAAGCCACCATGGCCCACTTCTTTTTACTTTATTTATAAACGATCTCCCTCTAGTCTTGACAAAGTGTAGTGTCCTCATGTACGCAGATGACGTTAAGTTATGCCTGCAATATAACAATATTTCCAGCAGTTCAGACTGGTGGTGTTGTAAAAATCTTTTGGATTTAAATAGCGCTAAGTGTAAGGTAATGACATTTTTTAGGGTGAACCCACAATATGCCACGTATACGCTGGGTGATTGTGCGTTGTCTAGAATCATTTTGATTTCTATACCTATATTACTAAAAACAATGAAGCTATGTCAATTTTGCGTTGCATTTTGCCATCGTTTCTATGGCAGCTATACTTTATTGTTGTCGGATTTTGACAAAACTAAAAGTAAATAATTACTGTATCTCTAAGCAATATTTTAATAAATAGAAAAACAGCAACATAAAATGTTTTCATTTTTATTTTTTATAATCTTTTTACTTTCCCATGGGATCTATATTATATAGATGTCCGATTTTAATTTAATTAAAACCGTAATTCCATAGTATTTAAATATTACCAAATCCAAAAGAAAAAAACTAAAAAAATTAAAAACAACAAAGTTACCATTTTTTAAATTTTTTTTCCGATTGTTCCTATTAGTTTTTTATAATATAGTCGCCCGATCCGGCGTTCCTTTTTGTCTGCTCTGAAATCAGTTCTAGGCTGAAACCAAAAATAAAACCCATAAAAATCCCAACTTCCTTACTTTAAAAACACCAAAGTTATGGCATTTCCGATTAATCAACAGATTAAGATGTTATATGGCGGCAATTGGCGAATCAAAAAAGATACATAACTCATTTTCAATCAATTTTACAAGCAAAATATATTTTTATACCCTTGCAGAGGGTATTATAATTTTGGTCAAAAGTGTGCAACGCAGTGAAGGAGACATCTCCGACCATATAAAGTATATATATTCTTGATCAGGATCACCTCCTGAGTTGATATAGCCATGTCCGTCTGTCCGTCTGTCCGTCTGTCTGTCCGTCTGTCTGTTTCTACGCGAACTAGTCTCTCAGTTTTAAAGATATCGAATTGAAACTTTGCACACACCCTTCTTTCCTTTGCACGCAGTATATAAGTCGGAACGGCCGGGATCGGCCGACTATATCCTATAGCTGCCATATAACTGAACGATCGGAAATGCCATAACTTTGGTGTTTGTAAAGTTAGGAAGTTGGGATTTTCTATGGGTTTTACATTTGGCCAATAAATTTTACGTACCAAATTTTATAAGGATCGGCCGACTATATCCTATAGCTGCCATATAACTGAACGATCGGAAATGCCGCAACTTTGGTGTTTGTAAAGTTAGAAAGTTGGGATTTTCTATGGGTTTTACATTTGGCCAATCAATTTGACGTACCAAATTTTATAAGGATCGGCCGACTATATCCTATAGCTGCCATATAACTGATTGATCGGAAATGACATAACTTTGGTGTTTGTAAAGTTAGGAAGTTGGGATTTTCTATGGGTTTATTATTTTACGTACCAAATTTTATAAGGATCGGCCGACTATATCCTATAGCTGCCATATAACTGAACGATCGGAAATGCCGCAACTTTGGTGTTTGTAAAGTTAGAAAGTTGGGATTTTCTATGGGTTTTACATTTGGCCAATCAATTTGACGTACCAAATTTTATAAGGATCGGCCGACTATATCCTATAGCTGCCATATAACTGATTGATCGGAAATGACATAACTTTGGTGTTTGTAAAGTTAGGAAGTTGGGATTTTCTATGGGTTTTATTTTTGGCCAATCAATCCGACCTACCAAACTTCATAAGGATCGGCCGACTATATCTTATAGCTGCCATATAACTGAACGATTGGAAATGCCATAACTTTGGTGTTTTTAAAGTTAGGAAGTTGGGATTTTATATGAGTATTTAGAATGCATCATATGAATAATTTTGGAGAATATAATTTACAGAGTATTCTGCAGGGTATATCAACTTCGGCTCCGCCCGAAGTTAGCTTTCCTTTCTTGTCATATTTGAAATTGTTTGTATCTAATATTTGTTCATTCTCCATAATAAAATTAATATTAAAAGATGTAGGCCTTTTTAGATGTTATTTATATACCAGTAACATAATTAAAAAAAAAAACATCGTAAGATTAATATTTAAATAAATTACAATTGTTTCCACACTCCAATCAAATTAATTTTAGTAGATTTTTATATTGTTTTCGTGAACAATTTTTTTTGTAAAATAACATCATTCATGTCAGATTTATATTAAAACAAATTATGTCTATTAAGATCAAAAGCACCCACCTCAAATATGACCAGCTTAGCTGGCACCAAGCTTGCCTGGACAGGACGCATATGCATATACCTTTATATCCAATATTACATCATTGAAATAGTACATTGTCTACGACAATGTCAAACTAATTTGACCTTGAACAAACGATATTACCTTTTTTTAAGATTTCAGAGTTTATACACTTCAAATTAATACAAATCCAATGCGTAATTACAACACAGTTTAATAACATTCGCAAGTTGGAGCACTATGATCAGCAAAAAGTGGCCTCTGGTGCTAAATAAGATAAAATTTATGCTTTTAATGTCTAATGGTAATGTCATAAAAAATACTTTAAAAAGATCTTGGTAATTCACAGAGAAGTTTCGACGTCCCAGTACCTTGATACTCCAAACATACCCGTAAACATATTTAGGTTTACGAATAAAAGTAGTGCCAAGCATCGGCTGGCTAAAGATGGTAAATTAATTAGAAGAAGACTACTAGAGTATGTATTAGGCTTGGATCACACTTAAGACCCATTAGTGCAAATTGTAAATGTTCTTGTACACAGATTCTAACCGGTTTATATGTACACAATATTTGAGACTCTTAAATGGTGAATAATTCTCCAGGATTGCGCTGATTAATAAAATAAATAACTTGGTAACATATTCATGGAATTCCATTGACCATATTTTGATTATTTCGAGCACACCCCTGGCTGTACTCACCATGAAAGTAAATTGGTAAGAAATTTAGCTACATAGCAGGCATTACGTCATTTGCGTACATGAAGACACGGGAATTTTTTAAGACTAGAGGGAGTTCGTTAATAAATAATGTAAAGAGAAGTGGGTTAAGGTGGCTCTCTTGTGAGATGCTTTAGTTAACTCAGAACAAATAAGACATAGAGCTTTTAAGAAGACTTGTTGAGTTCAACCAACTTAAGATCCATGTTAGAAGATCACATGGACACCCTAATAAGCCTAGCATAAATACAATATGCGAGTGATTTACAGAATAAAACGCTTTACTGATATCACTGTGAGCTACGTCAGTCTGAATGTTATCTCTGAAGCCATTTGTTACAAAAGACGTTAGCTCCAAGAGGTTTGTCGTCGTTACAAATCCATGTTGACCTTGAGATATAATTGATCAACTGATCATTCGCTCTGCACAGTAAACGGTCGTGTTTATACCCGTTACTCGTAGAGTAAAAGGGTATATTGTATTCGTGCAAAAGTATGTAACAGCTAGAAGGAAGCGTTTCCGACCCTATAAAGTATATTTATTCTTGATCAGGGTCACTAGCCGAGTCGATATAGCCATGTCCGTCTGTCCGTCTGTCTGTCCGTCTGTCTGTCTGTCTGTCTGTCTGTCTGTCTGTCTGTCTGTCCGTATGAACGCTGAGATCTCGGAAACTATAAAAGCTAGAAGATTGGCATTTTGCATGCAGATTCTAGGAGTTCCTACGCAGCGCAAGTTTGTTTCAAAAAGGTGCCACGCCCCTTTAACGCCCACAATCGCTTATATACGATTTTAAAAATTTAAATATTTCGGAAAAGTAAAAATGCAGTTTTATTGTGTTTATCAATACCTATCGAAATGTAGAAGAAATTTTTCAAATCGGACCATTCGTTAAAAAGTTATGCGTGATCAAAGTTTCTATCTCCATCTCCCTCGCACTCCCTTTACCTGAGTAACGGGTATCTGATAGTCGGGGTACCCGACTATAGCGTTCTCTCTTGTTTTTAGGACTAGTTTTGTTTTGGTCTCCAAATCATTTTCTTGTTGAAACCACCTGGGCTAACTTAAACCTTTTTCACGTTTCTACACCTTTAAGTGTCTTTAACAACTTTCCGTGCGCTTCGCGAGTGCATCATGATTAACTTGTGTTTAGAAAATAAAACGTTTTAAACATTATTTCGGTGCTGGTTTGTTGTTATTGTTTTCTATTACAAAATATTATGAAAGGGAGGCCCTTTTAAGTTTTTCTCTGTTGGGCGCTGTTGGAACGGCACGCACAACGGTAATATCTCTCAGAGATGTCTAATATCGGAGTTAAATGCTCTCTCTCTTTTCGATCTATCTTGTTTCGTGATGCCTAACTTCAAAGTTAATCGGTGTTTCGCTCCCGTTGTGCCGCTCTCCTTACTTTCTCATCAAAAAGTTATTGAGCACTTTCAAGTTTTTTGTTCGCTTCGGTACCATAAGTTGCTGGGCTCGATGTGCCGCCGCTTGGAACTTCCGTTATGTCCGATCAAAGTAAAGTAGTGGACCCAACTCCTCATGTTGACTTAACGTCCGGATTACCGGTCGGTACTGGTAATGCAGACAGAAATTTTGGAGTACTAAAAAGGTCGCATCTGTTGTACAAAAAACGGTAACGGTATTTGTTCCACGGCTCGCCCCAGACCTCTCATCAATGAATATTACGGCTTATATCAGTAAAAATATCCAAGTTGATGACTTGAAGGTCGAACAATTTAAATTTTCTTATGCTAGGAAAGTATCATCATTTAAGATTGGTATTCCTTGTGCTCATTTTGCATCTGTGTGTTCCGCCAGTTTCTGGCACGAGGGCCAGAGTACGAATCTAAGTAGAGGTGGAGTCTTGATTGCTGTCGACTTAACGCATTCGTCTGAATAACTAACCTTCGAAGAAATTAATGACATAAAATTCCTAGGTATACATTTATCGTTTCCCGGTAGTTTTATATATATTACTTGTTCATATATCCCACCATCAGCAATTTAAAAACTCTTTAGGACGTTTACTGGACTTGTGTTTTGTTACAAATCCAGAAGGCGTTTGTCTATTAAGAACATCACCACTTACACAACCTGAGGATCCCTATCACTCAACTCTAGAGCTGACTGTAGATGCGAGAACAGAGCTAAATAAAAAATCCGAAAAGTGTGTTAAACGAATTCGCTGCTTTCGTAAGACAAACTTTCGTCCACATTTTATTCATGCACTAACATGGCTAAGGCTGTAAATATCTTTTATAATGCATGGAACTCCTTCTTTTATCTGTGTGTTCCGTTATACTATCCGTCAATTTCAAATAAACCTCCATGGTTTAATAAGGAATGATGCGGTTCACAACCTGCCTTCTCTCGATACCTAAGGGCTCGGTCAAACCGAGCTTAACGCCCGGTGTTATAAAAGATATCTGACACGTTGTAGGGTCCAATTTTCACAAGATCCAAAACAGTTTTATTAACACTAAGCGTAAATCAGCCTGTTACCCTGCATCGCTATCATTTAAAAATTCTAGGGCAAATACTGATCAGGCAATTGTCGATCTATTTGCCCATTTCTTCCAGACAATATATTCAGTTTCATCCCGTTGAAATCCGTCTTATTTAGATGCCATATCCAAGTCAAACTTAATTTGTGGTCCAAGGTTAAAGCTCCTTTCTCTTGGATCTCCATAAAGTAAAACCAGTCTATTCATCGGTTCACGACGGAGTTACAGGCTGCGTGCTTAGATACTGCGCTGTGTAGACGTCTGCGTCTGTGTAGACCTCTGCACAAATTGTTTACCCTATCTTTGGAAACATCTCACTTCCTACTTATTTGGAAGGAGTCATTTGTTATTCCCCTTCATAAATCGAGTACAAGCAATTACAGAGGCATATCCGATATAATCCGCCATTCCAAAGCTTTTCGAAAACGTTATTACACCCCACTTGCAACATCTTTGTAGGTCAATTATATCTCCATGTCAACATTGATTTATAAGGCGAAGATCTATGACGACAAATCTCTTGGAGCCAACGTCTTTTGTAATAAATGGCTAGAAAGAACATGCAGACTGACGTATTTTACACTGATTTCAGTAAAGCTTTTGATTCAGTTATTCACTCGCTTCTTGTATAAAAGCTTATTATGGTTTCCATGTGATCTTCTAATATGGATCTTATGTTATCTAAGTGGTAGGACTCAACGAGTCTTCTTTAAAAACGCGATCTCTAATTTGATCCGAGTTACTTCAGGCGTCCCACAAGGAAGCCACCTTGGCACACTTCTTTTTACTTTATTTATAAACGATCTCCCTCTAGTCTTGACAAAGTGTCGCATCCTCATGTACGCAGATGACGTTAAGTTATGCCTGCAATATAACAAAATTTCCAGCAGTTCAGACTTACAATTGTGGTGTTGTAAAAATCTTTTGGATTTAAATAGCGCTAAGTGTAAGGTAATGACATTTTTTAGGGTGAACCCACAATATGCCACGTATACGCTGGGTGATTGTGCGTTGTCTAGAATCATTTTGATTTCTATACCTATATTACTAAAAACAATGAAGCTATGTCAATTTTGCGTTGCATTTTGCCATGGCAGCTATACTTTATTGTTGTCGGATTTTGACAAAACTAAAAGTAAATAATTACTGTATCTCTAAGCAATATTTTAATAAATAGAAAAACAGCAACATAAAATGTTTTCATTTTTATTTTTTATAATCTTTTTACTTTCCCATGGGATCTATATTATATAGATGTCCGATTTTAATTTATTTAAAACCGTAATTCCATAGTATTTAAATATTACCAAATCCAAAAGAAAAAAACTAAAAAAATTAAAAACATCAAAGTTACCATTTTTAAAATTTTTTTCCGATTGTTCCTATTAGTTTTTTATAATATAGTCGCCCGATCCGGCGTTCCTTTTTTGTCTGCTCTGAAATCAGTTCTAGGCTGAAACCAAAAATAAAACCCATAAAAAATCCCAACTTCCTTACTTTAAAAACACCAAAGTTATGGCATTTCCGATTAATCAACAGATTAAGATGTTATATGGCGGCAATTGGCGAATCAAAAAAGATACATAACTCATTTTCAATCAATTTTACAAGCAAAATATATTTTCATATTTGAAATTGTTTGTATCTAATATTTGTTCATTCTCCATAATAAAATTAATATTAAAAGATGTAGGCCTTTTTAGATGTTATTTAAGTGACCTCTGGTGCTAAATAAGATAAAATTGATGCTTTTAATGTCTAATGGTAATGTCATAAAAAATACTCTAAAAAGATCTTGGTAATTCTTTTGGGCACAGAGAAGTTTCGACGTCCCAGTACCTTGATACTCCAAACATCCCCGTAAACATATTTACGTTTACGAATAATAGTAGTGCCAAGCATCGGCTGGCTAAAGATGGTAAATTAATTAGAAGAAGACTACTAGAGTATGTATTAGGCTTGGATCACACTTAAGACCCATTAGTGCAAATTGTAAATGTTCTTGTACACAGACTCTAACCGGTTTATATGTACACAATATTTGAGACTCTTAAATGGTGAATAATTCTCCAGGATTGCGCTGATTAATAAAATAAATAACTTGGTAACATATTCATGGAATTCCATTGACCATATTTTGATTATTTCGAGCACACCCCTGGCTGTACTCACCATGAAAGTAAATTGGTAAGAAATTTAGCTACATAGCAGGCATTACGTCATTTGCGTACATGAAGACACGGGAATTTTTTAAGACTAGAGGGAGTTCGTTAATAAATAATGTAAAGAGAAGTGGGTTAAGGTGGCTCTCTTGTGAGATGCTTTAGTTAACTCAGAACAAATAAGACATAGAGCTTTTAAGAAGACTTGTTGAGTTCAACCAACTTAAGATCCATGTTAGAAGATCACATGGACACCCTAATAAGCCTAGCATAAATACAATAAGCGAGTGATTTACAGAATAAAGAGCTGCACGGCTGCACTCAAATTTTTTTACTCTCTCAGTACTCTTGAGTTGTGTACTCTAATTTGAGCACAACGCATTCAGCTCATCGAGTTCGCATCGCACTGTATTCTCATTTGAGCGCAATTTTGAGAATTCATATGAAATGGCCTTGAATGAATGTGTGTGCAAAACGGAATGAATGAAAGAATGAAGCATAGAATTGACTGAATACTCAGAATACAATTTGTGCGCCGCTTATTGCGCAGTGCGTTTTACTTTTCTGCAAGCGTTCGCCAAGATGAGTTCGGAAGATTTGGACGGAAATAATGTAAGTAATTTATGTGTTCGTGTACTAACAATTAGTTATTTTTATGTTAATATATGTGCGTCCAATGTGATTGTTTAGTTTAGATACTAATGAGAAATGTTTGTTACCTAAAATTGAATTGTGAATTTGTGAATAAAGGTTTGTTGTCCGATGTAAACGTTAAACGCAAAACCATAATAACTATAAACTAAAATCTCCGTTCTTAGGTATCGGTATTTGATAAATTGCCTAATATATTAAAGGAAAAACTTTTAAGCGGGGAGTATTCTATTAATGGAAAAAGAGGTCGAAGTAAGGTATGGGACATTTTTGGCGGCGTTATAGACTTCAATGGAAAGGAAGTAAATAATTTTGTGGCATGCAAGTTATGTTATAACATTTATAAATATACGGGAAGCACGTCTAATTTAGTTAAGCATAAATGCTACTTACTGAGCTGCAGTAAAAACAAAAACCTGTCACTGATTAATGTTAATTGTGATACAAAAAAGGAGGCAACAACTATTGCTACTGAATGGATAATAAAAAATTGTCGTCCATTTAAGTTGATCAGCGATTCAGGCCTGAAAGAATTCAGTAAGTTTCTGATCAAGGTGGGCAGTACCTACGGCTCTAACGTGGACGTTGACCAACTGTTGCCGAATCCAACGACAATATCAAGGAATGTGGCGTCTCTGTACGAAACTCACTTCGGGCCAGTAAAAGCAGACATTTAAAAATATAAATGTTATGGATATGCACTTACAAGCGATATTTGGACAGACAATCATTTAAGACTATCATACTTGTCTTGTACTATGCATATTGATGAATCGTTTACTGGCTGTTAAAAGCATGAAAGGAGAAGCCTGCACAGGTAATTATAAGAAGCTCCTCCCAGTTTTTACATTTATTAAGATTTGTAATTGTTTTTATTAGGTGTGAACGTTCGCGCTAAGATGATAGAAATATTGAAAAAATTTTCTTGCGACCTTGAAGAAGACCATCCCGTGATTGTTACAGATAGGGGATCGAATATGAGAACGGCTTTTGGAACATACGATCAAATTCACTGCATCAACCATTTAATTCATAACGTAGTTGAAAAATCTGTTAAGACAGTACCAGAGCTATCACAAATAGTAGTTGAGTGCAGCAAATTGGTAAAATACTTTAAAAAATCCGGCTCCAATTCAGATTTAAATATTTCCTTAAAAAGCTTTAGCCCAACGCGTTGGAATACTGTTTTTTATTTATTGAAGTCGATAGAGCAGAATTGGATTGATATCACAAAGATTCTAAAAGAAAAAAATGAAACAATTAGAATAGAACTAATTCACTTAAATGAGCTTCGATCAATAACGTGTCTCCTAGAAACATTTGCAGAGATATCGACAAAATTGGAAGGTAATAAATATCCAACAATTCATTTGACTATACCCTACGTAAATAAATTAAAAAATCTTTCCAAGCAAACATAGCCGATTGTGATCTTCTTGCCAAAGTCAAATTAGATTTGCTAAACCATATTTCAGAAACCATTCCGCAATATATTACAAAATTTCATAAAATACCCCTGCTTTTGTTTCCACCAACAAATAAATTGCTCCAATTTTCAGAAAATGTCATTATAGATGACTGCAAAGAAATCGTAGTGGGTTTTTTATTAGATGAGGTTTCCAACGAAAATGATGGCAATGCCCAAAATTGTCATGATGATGCATTTCTTGATTTCATCGAAGTTCAAAAAGCTACAACCACAATAGATCAAATAGACAAGGAAATAAACGGTTATTGTAACACAAGTGTAATTTTTTCTGATAGTTTTGATTGCCTTAGTTGGTGGACCGACCATAAAAAAATGTTCCCCCTTTTATTTAAGACTAGTTGTAAGATTTTTTGTATACCAGCAACTAGCGCGGCTTCTGAGAGAGCGTTTTCTGATGCCAGAAACTTAATAACTGAAAAACGCTGCAGTATATCAAAAAAGCCAGAAAGCATAAATAAAATTATGTTTCTACATTCCAATATAAATAACATATAATAAGGAAAAATTAATAATTAGTTTTTAAGCGAAATATACATATGTACATGAAATGAAAATAAACCTTGTATTATTGTCTCTTATTTAATTTCGCAATAGTAAATACAGCTCACTTAAAAGGAAACAATGCGTCATTCATCACACTCACTATTTTTACCCGGTTCTTTTCGCATTCAATTCGCTCTCTCTATGTGTGAGTTCGATGAGTTGAGTAGAGCGGCGGCGCACACATTCACTCACATTCATTGCAATTCGCAGCCGAATTCATTCAACTCATTGGCAAAAGAATGTCTCATAAGCCGTTTTGAATGCGGCCGTGCAGCCCTTTATTACAGAATAAAACGCTTTACTGATATCACTGTGAGCTACGTCAGTCTGAATGTTATCTCTGAAGCCATTTGTTACAAAAGACGTTAGCTCCAAGAGGTTTGTCGTCGTTACAAATCCATGTTGACCTTGAGATATAATTGATCAACTGATCATTCGCTCTGCACAGTAAACGGTCGTGTTTATACCCGTTACTCGTAGAGTAAAAGGGTATATTGTATTCGTGCAAAAGTATGTAACAGCTAGAAGGAAGCGTTTCCGACCCTATAAAGTATATATATTCTTGATCAGGGTCACTAGCCGAGTCGATATAGCCATGTCCGTCTGTCCGTCTGTCTGTCCGTCTGTCTGTCTGTCTGTCTGTCTGTCTGTCTGTCTGTCTGTCTGTCTGTCCGTATGAACGCTGAGATCTCGGAAACTATAAAAGCTAGAAGATTGGCATTTTGCATGCAGATTCTAGGAGTTCCTACGCAGCGCAAGTTTGTTTCAAAAAGGTGCCACGCCCCCTTTAACGCCCACAATCGCTTATATACGATTTTAAAAATTTAAATATTTCGGAAAAGTAAAAATGCAGTTTTATTGTGTTTATCAATACCTATCGAAATGTAGAAGAAATTTTTCAAATCGGACCATTCGTTAAAAAGTTATGCGTGATCAAAGTTTCTATCTCCATCTCCCTCCCACTCCCTTTACCTGAGTAACGGGTATCTGATAGTCGGGGTACCCGACTATAGCGTTCTCTCTTGTTTTTAGGACTAGTTTTGTTTTGGTCTCCAAATCATTTTCTTGTTGAAACCACCTGGGCTAACTTAAACCTTTTTCACGTTTCTACACCTTTAAGTGTCTTTAACAACTTTCCGTGCGCTTCGCGAGTGCATCATGATTAACTTGTGTTTAGAAAATAAAACGTTTTAAACATTATTTCGGTGCTGGTTTGTTGTTATTGTTTTCTATTACAAAATATTATGAAAGGGAGGCCCTTTTAAGTTTTTCTCTGTTGGGCGCTGTTGGAACGGCACGCACAACGGTAATATCTCTCAGAGATGTCTAATATCGGAGTTAAATGCTCTCTCTCTTTTCGATCTATCTTGTTTCGTGATGCCTAACTTCAAAGTTAATCGGTGTTTCGCTCCCGTTGTGCCGCTCTCCTTACTTTCTCATCAAAAAGTTATTGAGCACTTTCAAGTTTTTTGTTCGCTTCGGTACCATAAGTTGCTGGGCTTGATGTGCCGCCGCTTGGAACTTCCGTTATGTCCGATCAAAGTAAAGTAGTGGACCCAACTCCTCATGTTGACTTAACGTCCGGATTACCGGTCGGTACTGGTAATGCAGACAGAAATTTTGGAGTACTAAAAAGGTCGCATCTGTTGTACAAAAACGGTAACGGTATTTGTTCCACGGCTCGCCCCAGACCTCTCATCAATGAATATTACGGCTTATATCAGTAAAAATATCCAAGTTGATGACTTGAAGGTCGAACAATTTAAATTTTCTTATGCTAGGAAAGTATCATCATTTAAGATTGGTATTCCTTGTGCTCATTTTGCATCTGTGTGTTCCGCCAGTTTCTGGCACGAGGGCCAGAGTACGAATCTAAGTGGAGGTGGAGTCTTGATTGCTGTCGACTTAACGCATTCGTCTGAATAACTAACCTTCGAAGAAATTAATGACATAAAATTCCTAGGTATACATTTATCGTTTCCCGGTAGTTTTATATATATTACTTGTTCATATATCCCACCATCAGCAATTTAAAAACTCTTTAGGACGTTTACTGGACTTGTGTTTTGTTACAAATCCAGAAGGCGTTTGTCTATTAAGAACATCACCACTTACACAACCTGAGGATCCCTATCACTCAACTCTAGAGCTGACTGTAGATGCGAGAACAGAGCTAAATAAAAAATCCGAAAAGTGTGTTAAACGAATTCGCTGCTTTCGTAAGACAAACTTTCGTCCACATTTTATTCATGCACTAACATGGCTAAGGCTGTAAATATCTTTTATAATGCATGGAACTCCTTCTTTTATCTGTGTGTTCCGTTATACTATCCGTCAATTTCAAATAAACCTCCATGGTTTAATAAGGAATGATGCGGTTCACAACCTGCCTTCTCTCGATACCTAAGGGCTCGGTCAAACCGAGCTTAACGCCCGGTGTTATAAAAGATATCTGACACGTTGTAGGGTCCAATTTTCACAAGATCCAAAACAGTTTTATTAACACTAAGCGTAAATCAGCCTGTTACCCTGCATCGCTATCATTTAAAAATTCTAGGGCAAATACTGATCAGGCAATTGTCGATCTATTTGCCCATTTCTTCCAGACAATATATTCAGTTTCATCCCGTTGAAATCCGTCTTATTTAGATGCCATATCCAAGTCAAACTTAATTTGTGGTCCAAGGTTAAAGCTCCTTTCTCTTGGATCTCCATAAAGTAAAACCAGTCTATTCATCGGTTCACGACGGAGTTACAGGCTGCGTGCTTAGATACTGCGCTGTGTAGACGTCTGCGTCTGTGTAGACCTCTGCACAAATTGTTTACCCTATCTTTGGAAACATCTCACTTCCTACTTATTTGGAAGGAGTCATTTGTTATTCCCCTTCATAAATCGAGTACAAGCAATTACAGAGGCATATCCGATATAATCCGCCATTCCAAAGCTTTTCGAAAACGTTATTACACCCCACTTGCAACATCTTTGTAGGTCAATTATATCTCCATGTCAACATTGATTTATAAGGCGAAGATCTATGACGACAAATCTCTTGGAGCCAACGTCTTTTGTAATAAATGGCTAGAAAGAACATGCAGACTGACGTATTTTACACTGATTTCAGTAAAGCTTTTGATTCAGTTATTCACTCGCTTCTTGTATAAAAGCTTATTATGGTTTCCATGTGATCTTCTAATATGGATCTTATGTTATCTAAGTGGTAGGACTCAACGAGTCTTCTTTAAAAACGCGATCTCTAATTTGATCCGAGTTACTTCAGGCGTCCCACAAGGAAGCCACCTTGGCACACTTCTTTTTACTTTATTTATAAACGATCTCGATCTTGACAAAGTGTCGCATCCTCATGTACGCAGATGACGTTAAGTTATGCCTGCAATATAACAAAATTTCCAGCAGTTCAGACTTACAATTGTGGTGTTGTAAAAATCTTTTGGATTTAAATAGCGCTAAGTGTAAGGTAATGACATTTTTTAGGGTGAACCCACAATATGCCACGTATACGCTGGGTGATTGTGCGTTGTCTAGAATCATTTTGATTTCTATACCTATATTACTAAAAACAATGAAGCTATGTCAATTTTGCGTTGCATTTTGCCATGGCAGCTATACTTTATTGTTGTCGGATTTTGACAAAACTAAAAGTAAATAATTACTGTATCTCTAAGCAATATTTTAATAAATAGAAAAACAGCAACATAAAATGTTTTCATTTTTATTTTTTATAATCTTTTTACTTTCCCATGGGATCTATATTATATAGATGTCCGATTTTAATTTATTTAAAACCGTAATTCCATAGTATTTAAATATTACCAAATCCAAAAGAAAAAAATAAAAAAATTAAAAACATCAAAGTTACCATTTTTAAAATTTTTTTTCCGATTGTTCCTATTAGTTTTTTATAATATAGTCGCCCGATCCGGCGTTCCTTTTTTGTCTGCTCTGAAATCAGTTCTAGGCTGAAACCAAAAATAAAACCCATAAAAATCCCAACTTCCTTACTTTAAAAACACCAAAGTTATGGCATTTCCGATTAATCAACAGATTAAGATGTTATATGGCGGCAATTGGCGAATCAAAAAAGATACATAACTCATTTTCAATCAATTTTACAAGCAAAATATATTTTCATATTTGAAATTGTTTGTATCTAATATTTGTTCATTCTCCATAATAAAATTAATATTAAAAGATGTAGGCCTTTTTAGATGTTATTTAAGTGACCTCTGGTGCTAAATAAGATAAAATTGATGCTTTTAATGTCTAATGGTAATGTCATAAAAAATACTCTAAAAAGATCTTGGTAATTCTTTTGGGCACAGAGAAGTTTCGACGTCCCAGTACCTTGATACTCCAAACATCCCCGTAAACATATTTAGGTTTACGAATAAAAGTAGTGCCAAGCATCGGCTGGCTAAAGATGGTAAATTAATTAGAAGAAGACTACTAGAGTATGTATTAGGCTTGGATCACACTTAAGACCCATTAGTGCAAATTGTAAATGTTCTTGTACACAGACTCTAACCGGTTTATATGTACACAATATTTGAGACTCTTAAATGGTGAATAATTCTCCAGGATTGCGCTGATTAATAAAATAAATAACTTGGTAACATATTCATGGAATTCCATTGACCATATTTTGATTATTTCGAGCACACCCCTGGCTGTACTCACCATGAAAGTAAATTGGTAAGAAATTTAGCTACATAGCAGGCATTACGTCATTTGCGTACATGAAGACACGGGAATTTTTTAAGACTAGAGGGAGTTCGTTAATAAATAATGTAAAGAGAAGTGGGTTAAGGTGGCTCTCTTGTGAGATGCTTTAGTTAACTCAGAACAAATAAGACATAGAGCTTTTAAGAAGACTTGTTGAGTTCAACCAGCTTAAGATCCATGTTAGAAGATCACATGGACACCCTAATAAGCCTAGCATAAATACAATAAGCGAGTGATTTACAGAATAAAACGCTTTACTAATATCAGTGTGAGCTACCTCAGTCTGAATGTTATCTCTGAAGCCATTTGTTACAAAAGACGTTAGCTCCAAGAGGTTTGTCGTCGTTACAAATCCATGTTGACCTTGAGATATAATTGATCAACTGATCATTCGCTCTGCACAGTAAACGGTCGTGTTTTTGTTTTGGTCTCCAAATCATTTTCTTGTTAAAACCACCTGGGCTAACTTAAACCTTTTTCACGTTTATACACCTTTAAGTGTCTTTAACAACTTTCCGTTCACTTCGCGAGTGCATCATGATTAACTTGTGTTTAGAAAATAAAACGTTTTAAACATTATTTCGGTGCTGGTTTGTTGTTATTGTTTTCTATTACAAAATATTATGAAAGGGAGGCCCTTTTAAGTTTTTCTCTGTTGGGCGCTGTTGGAACGGCACGCATAGCGGTAATATCTCTCAGAGATGTCTAATATCGGAGTTAAATGCTCTCTCTCTTTTCGATCTATCTTGTTTCGAGGTGCCTAACTTCAAAGTTAATCTGTGTTTCGCTCTCGCTGTGCCGCTCTCCTTACTTTCTCATCAAAAAGTTATTGAGCACTTTCAAGTTTTTTGTTCGCTTCGGTACCATAAGTTGCTGGGCTCGATGTGCCGCCGCTTGGAACTTCCGTTATGTCCGATCAAAGTAAAGTAGTGGACCCAACTCCTCATGTTGACTTAACGTCCGGATTACCGGTCGGTACTGGTAATGCAGACAGAAATTTTGGAGTACTAAAAAGGTCGCATCTGTTGTACAAAAAACGGTAACGGTATTTGTTCCACGGCTCGCCCCAGACCTCTCATCAATGAATATTACGGCTTATATCAGTAAAAATATCCAAGTTGATGACTTGAAGGTCGAACAATTTAAATTTTCTTATGCTAGGAAAGTATCATCATTTAAGATTGGTATTCCTTGTGCTCATTTTGCATCTGTGTGTTCCGCCAGTTTCTGGCACGAGGGCCAGAGTACGAATCTAAGTGGAGGGGAGTCTTGATTGCTGTCGACTTAACGCATTCGTCTGAATAACTAACCTTCGAAGAAATTAATGACATAAAATTCCTAGGTATACATTTATCGTTTCCCGGTAGTTTTATATATATTACTTGTTCATATATCCCACCATCAGCAATTTAAAAACTCTTTAGGACGTTTACTGGACTTGTGTTTTGTTACAAATCCAGAAGGCGTTTGTCTATTAAGAACATCACCACTTACACAACCTGAGGATCCCTATCACTCAACTCTAGAGCTGACTGTAGATGCGAGAACAGAGCTAAATAAAAAATCCGAAAAGTGTGTTAAACGAATTCGCTGCTTTCGTAAGACAAACTTTCGTCCACATTTTATTCATGCACTAACATGGCTAAGGCTGTAAATATCTTTTATAATGCATGGAACTCCTTCTTTTATCTGTGTGTTCCGTTATACTATCCGTCAATTTCAAATAAACCTCCATGGTTTAATAAGGAATGATGCGGTTCACAACCTGCCTTCTCTCGATACCTAAGGGCTCGGTCAAACCGAGCTTAACGCCCGGTGTTATAAGAGATATCTGACACGTTGTAGGGTCCAATTTTCACAAGATCCAAAACAGTTTTATTAACACTAAGCGTAAATCAGCCTGTTACCCTGCATCGCTATCATTTGAAAATTCTAGGGCAAATACTGATCAGGCAATTGTCGATCTATTTGCCCATTTCTTCCAGACAATATATTCAGTTTCATCCCGTTCAAATCCGTCTTATTTAGATGCCATATCCAAGTCAAACTTAATTTTTGGTCCAAGGTTAAAGCTCCTTTCTCTTGGATCTCCATAAAGTAAAACCAGTCTATTCATCGGTTCACGACGGAGTTACAGGCTGCGTGCTTAGATACTGCGCTGTGTAGACGTCTGCGTCTGTGTAGACCTCTGCACAAATTGTTTACCCTATCTTTGGAAACATCTCACTTCCTACTTATTTGGAAGGAGTCATTTGTTATTCCCCTTCATAAATCGAGTACAAGCAATTACAGAGGCATATCCGATATAATCCGCCATTCCAAAGCTTTTCGAAAACGTTATTACACCCCACTTGCAACATCTTTGTAGGTCAATTATATCTCCATGTCAACATTGATTTATAAGGCGAAGATCTACGACGACAAATCTCTTGGAGCCAACGTCTTTTGTAATAAATGGCTAGAAAGAACATGCAGACTGACGTATTTTACACTGATTTCAGTAAAGCTTTTGATTCAGTTAATCATTCGCTTCTTGTATTAAAGCTTATTATGGTTTCCATGTGATCTTCTAATATGGATCTTATGTTATCTAAGTGGTAGGACTCAACGAGTCTTCTTTAAAAACGCGATCTCTAATTTGATCCGAGTTACTTCAGGCGTCCCACAAGGAAGCCACCTTGGCACACTTCTTTTTACTTTATTTATAAACGATCTCCCTCTAGTCTTGACAAAGTGTAAGGTAATGACATTTTTTAGGGTGAACCCACAATATGCCACGTATACGCTGGGTGATTGTGCGTTGTCTAGAATCACTCATGTTGATGACCTTGGCGTCCTTCTTGACCCAAAACTTAAGTTTTGTGACCATATTACCATATGACCATGGTGAATAAAGCCAGGGGAGTACTTGGTTTTATTAAAAGGTGGTCAAAGGAATTCGATGATCTCTATGTTACAAAGGCTCTGTTCTTTTCCCTCGTCCGTTCAATCCTGGATTACTGTTCAACGGTTTGGAGTCCTCAGTATGGTGTACAAATAGACCGGATAGAGTCTGTGCAAAAGAACTATTTATTATTTACTTTACGGGGCCTCAACTGGAATGCAAGCCTTCTTTTACCACCCTACTCTAGTAGACTTCTCCTTATAAAACTACCATCCTTAATAAATTGTAGAACGATGCTTGGCACAACTTTTATCTACAAACTATTTCACGGGGATGTGGAGAGTCCCGAGTTACTGGGTCGCATAAACTTCTTCGTGCCTAATAGAATTGCCAGGAACTATATTCCTCTTACTTTAAATATTTGTAGATCCAACTATAATAGACTATACCAAATCATTACATTCGGACCTGAATTCTTTTCAAACATGGTGTTCTGAAAATCTTTAAGTTTTTGTGACCATTTTACTTATTATTACGAATAAAACCAGGGGAGTAATTGGATTTATTAAAAGGTGGTCAAAGGAATTCAATGATCCCTTTGTTACAAAGTTCATTTCATTAGTCCGTCCAATCCTGAAGTACTGTACAACAGTATGGTGTACATAAAGACCGGATAGAGTCTGTGCAAAATAACTTTTTGTTATTTGCTCTACGGGGTCTTAACTGGAATGCAAGCCTTATTTTACCATCCTACTCTAGTAGACTTCTCCTAATTAATCTACCATCCTTATTAAACCTTAGAACGATGCTTGACACTACTTTTGTTCAATCCTGGAGTACTGTTCAGCAGTTTGGAGTCCTCAGTATGGATGTGGAGAGTCCCGAGGTACTGTCCCGCAGAAACTTCTCTGTGTCTATTAGAATAACCAGGAACTATATTTCTCTTGCTTTATATCCTTGTAGATCGTTTAAAGTTCTGTGTAATGACTATAATAGACTATACCATGATATTTCTGGTAACGACTATTTGCCAATCTTTAAAACATTAATTTTTTTCGCCTGAAGTAACTAGGATCAAATTAGCAATTAGATAACTTAAGATCCATGTAAGAAGATCACATGGAAACCATAATAAGCCTAGCTTTAATACATAGAGCGACCGACTTACAAAATAAAAAGCTTTGTCAAAATCAGTGTAAACTACGTCAGTCTGACCGTTATTTCTGAACTCGTTTATAACATTATAAATTTGCCAAATCCATGTTGACATGGAGATATAATTAATTTAAAACATTTCTTGTATTTGACTTCTGGTGAAGGGGAATTAGACCCAGGCCTTAAGTAACGGGAAAAGACAGATTGTAATCCGCACACTTGAAATTTATTTTAAAGGGTGGACCTCATATTTTTAGGTGTGGGCTGAGATAGCACAATGTTAAACAAGTCGTCAATATAGTTATGCTCCGCTAAAAGAAGTACACACAATAATGTTAGGTGAAAATGAAAAACTATCCAAGTACAATTTAGTCAGCTTCCTTAGTCAGTCAGTTTTCTGATAGAAAAAAGAATGAAGGAGGCTATTTTTTGGGGCAGAAGAGGATGTGGATGGCTCTGGGGATTGTTCTTCAATTGAATTTTCCAATTCCCCTGAATGGCAAGAAATAAAAAGCTGCCTAGTTGAGATGCCTTTTGAGTTTTTGAATGAAATGAAAGCCATTTTTACGCTTTAGCGGACCACAGTGCAAGATTTGCGGACAAAAATCTTAACGCTCAAGAACTTTAAGAGAGACCGACAGAACGGGTGCGTAACACCGATAAATTCTATATTAGGCACTGCAAAATTACATAGGCAGAGATCGACAGCAGGATAGACAGAAAAAGTGAAAAATGGGAGACAAAACACGACCCTTCACTGTGGTGAACGATGGTAACTACTATATTTTCAGTCCAAAAGCAGCAAAGTTTGGTCAAAAACTACAAAGCCACAGCTTATTGCGGCACATAAAATCTGTTGAAAATTGCTTAAAATGAATACAAATTATGCAAAGTAGCAGCGATCTAAAAATCTTAGCCACTTTTTTAAAAGGTATTAAAAAATGTTTACAGATCCCACATCAGCTTTAGTATATAGCAGGATATAGATATACGCAATTAAACTGATGTGCGGCAGCGAAGAGGGGAAAATCCTGTTAGAAACAATAATAAATATAAGAATTTTATTTAAACAAATATTCCACATTGAAAGCGGATACATACTTTATTGCATTGACATTTTACTTGTAATTTTAAAATGGGTTTATGATTCTATGATTTTCGATGTAAATTAATTATAAAGTACTTTTTTGAGGACTATTAGTACTCAGTTAGTATTTAGGCAGCTTGCCATTTAAATGTCATGTTGGCAAATTTTCTCGAAGTCCTCACCATTTACTTCCTCCTTTATTATTATTATAAAGTTTCTATCTCCATCTCCCTCGCACTCCCTTTACCTGAGTAACGGGTATCTGATAGTCGGGGCACCCGACTATAGCGTTCTCTCTCGTTTTAAAGTTAGGAAGTTGGGTATGAGTATTGTGGACGAAACAAGTACACTTGTGTAGATGTTAATTGTCTTTTGTCTTTTTATTTAATCTCCTCTCGTTCACGTTTCGCTTTAGACTGACTCCGCTGCGTGATCGCAGCTTTCAAACCACCCTGTTCTCTTGTTCTCTCTCATCTCCTTTTCCAGAGAGTAAGATAGCTATATATGTTCTAACAGATTGGTTAACATGTATAAGAGAGACAACTATCTTATGCATTCTAACGGAACTTAAAAGTAAACAACAACAATATCACCGACATGTGTATATTAATGCTTAATTCTAATATAGCCTGCTATAATTCGGCCATTCTGACACTGGAGATCTCCCGATTTCTCTCTTGTAATTTACATAGTTCAATTTTAGTACAAGCTAATCTTATCTCTCTACTTATATCTATTATTTTACATATTTGCACTTAAATAATTTACAATTGACATTATATGTCTATCCGTATTTTTCATCAATTTCTTTTCATCCAATGTCTAATATTTTGTGAACTCCAAACGCCCTGATAGCTGAAAACCTTCAACATCTTTCAGTAAATATCTATCATTTTTCAAAATTTTATCAATTTTATATGGTCCCTTATTTTTTGGTATTAACTTTCTGGAAACTCCTACCGTACTGTCAAAATTTTTCACCATCACATAATCACCTAATTTATATTCAGTCGCTTGTTTTCTTTTTTGATTGTAATACTTTTCGTTACTTCCTTGAATTTCCTTTTGACTTTTTTCTCCTAGTTGCCTAATATCTTCTAAATTTCTTTCCCTAACTGTATCTATATTTACTAAATTTTCTAACTCTTCTCTCATCTCATCTCTAGTCTCATTTCTTTGTATTAATCCAAATAGCATTTCACTCGGACATTGCTTTATACTACGATGTTGTGTATTATTAAGTACAAATTCCACCTTTTCTACAACTACATCCCAATGTAATCCATTTTCAACTTCTGTAAGTTTCGCTAGCATTGGACCTAAGACTCTATTTATTCTTTCCACCTGGCCATTCGCCTGCGGCGAACCAGTGGCAATTTTTATATGTTTAACACCTACCTCATTCATAAATTCTTCAAACTGTAATGATGTGAAACAACTTCCACGATCTGATATTATACATCTCGGAATACTGTATGAACGAAAATATTCTCTTAACGCATTTATTGCTTCTTTTGAATTAGTGGTTTTCGTTGTATATAACCTAACATATTTCGTAAACCCGTCTACTACAGCTAATATATGTTTTTTCGATCTTCCTGCTGCTACTGGCCCATAATGGTCTATATGAATTATATCAAACGGTTTATTCCCTCTAGGTATACCATCCTGTTTCCCATTTTTTTTGGTGCAAAAGCGATGCAATTTTCAATATGTTTCATAATTTTTTCCTTAGCATTTTTAAACCAATACATTTTCCCAATTGCATTTAGCATCTTATCTCTTCCTATATGACCCAATTCATCATGATATTTATACAAAATGTGTTCTTCCATTTCCTCAGGTACATAGAACAGCAACCTTCCATCATTTGTTTTCCTATAAACCACACCATTTCTCATTTCGAACAATTTATCCTCACCCTTTTCTAACAATATTCTAATATCTTTAATTTTCTGGTCCTTTCCTTGACATATAAATAAATTATCCTCCAATGTGTTTGCTTCCGTTATCAAAATATTCGTACATCGACTTAACGCATCCACATGTTGCATTTTCTTTCCAGCCCTGTGCACTGATTCAAAATCGTAATCTTGCAGTTCTAATGCACATCTCGCAATTCTTGGGTTAATCTCTACCTTATTTAATGTCAGTGTTAACGAATTACAATCAGCTATAATTCTAAAGTGTTTCCCTTGTACGTAAATCCTAAATCTTCGCAATGCATATATTATAGCTAATGTTTCCAATTCAAAACTATGATATTTTGATTCAGTTTCTGTGGTTCTTTTCGAAAAATAAAATACTGGATGCCATCTTTGATCATCTTTCTTATACAATAATACTGCTCCAAACCCCAATGCGCTTGCATCACAATGCAGTTCAATTTCATCCTTATAATTATAAATTGACAACACCGGTGCTTCCAGTAACTTTTCTTTTAACATTTCAAAACATTCTAATTCTTTTTCTTCAAAACTAAATTTTCTTTCTTTTCTTAATAAGTCATATAAAGGTTTCGCTAACGTTGAAAAATATTTTATAAATCTACGAAAATAAGAACACAGTCCTAAGAAACTTTGAACAGCCTGTGTTTTCCCCGGCACTGGAAAATTTCTTACCGCTTCTAACTCCTTATCGTCCGCTCTAACACCGTCTTTCGAAATTAAAAACCCTAAATATTTAACACTCGATTGCAAAAATTCACACTTCTCCAGTCTTAGTTCTAATTTATTTTCTTTAATCCTTGCCAGTACTGTTTTCATAGTCTTAAAATGTTTTTCTAAGCATTTACTTGCAATCATAATATCATCCATATAAATGATTACTGTATTATCACGAATCATATCTGCAAAAACATAATTTACAAATCTTTGGAATACATGTGGAGCATTCTTTAGACCCATAGGCATTCTTAAAAACTCAAATTGACCTAACGGGGTTACAAACGATGTATATTTGGTCGACTCTTTTTCAACAAAAACATGAAAATATCCGTTTTTTAAATCCAGTTTCGAAAACACCGTTTTCCCAACAAGTTTATCTAATAGATCATCAATTAAGGGCAATGGATAATTATCCTTAATGGTCATTTTGTTCAACTTTCGGTAATCAATACATAACCGTAATTCTCCTGACATTTTTCTCACTAATACTATTGGAGATGTGAATTCCGAACAAGTATGTCTAATAATTCCTTTTCTTAAATATTCATCTAACATATCTTGCAATTTTTCTTTCTCTGTATACGATAATCTTCTTGGCGAAGAGCTAAATGGTTTGCCTTTTTCTAATTTTATATTCATTTCCCATTTTATGTCAGGCTCATCCGGCTTATTTGCATTAACATAATTGTCTTCCAGTAATTCAACGAACCGTTTTTTTATATTGTACCCTACTTCGTCACATATATTGTATTCCGATTCTCCATTTTCTACACAATTTATCTCTAACATTTCCGTTTTGAAATTTTCTTCTAATGTTGATTTCCTTATTTCCTTTCTAACTATTTCATTTATGTCTTCCTTTTCAACTGTTGTCTTACATTCTTCATTTCTAACTGTTTCTTTTCTTTCTTCATTTCTAACTGTTTCCTTTCTTTCTTCATTTCTAACTGTTTCTTCTTTCTTATCTAATTCATTTATAACTTCTTGTTTATTATACCCGTTACTCGTAGAGTAAAAGGGTATATTGTATTCGTGCAAAAGTATGTAACAGCTAGAAGGAAGCGTTTCCGACCCTATAAAGTATATATATTCTTGATCAGGGTCACTAGCCGAGTCGATATAGCCATGTCCGTCTGTCCGTCTGTCCGTCTGTCTGTCCGTCTGCCTGTCCGTCCGTATGAACGCTGAGATCTCGGAAACTATAAAAGCTAGAAGATTGGCATTTTGCATGTAGATTTTAGGAGTTCCTACGCAGCGCAAGTTTGTTTCAAAAAGGTGCCACGCCCCCTTTAACGCCCACAATCGCTAATATACGATTTTAAAAATTTAAGTATTTCGGAAAAGTAAAAATGCAGTTTTATTATGTTTATAAATACCTATCGAAATGTAGAAGAAATTTTTCAAATCGGACCATTCGTTAAAAAGTTATGCGTGATCAAAGTTTCTATCTCCATCTCCCTCGCACTCCCTTTACCTGAGTAACGGGTATCTGATAGTCGGGGCACCCGACTATAGCGTTCTCTCTTGTTTCTAACATATTCATTCATGTTTTCTATTTTTTCCACTGTTACCATTTTCAAAGCGTTTAGATCAATATTTAAATTACATGCATCCATAAAGTCTCGTCCTAACACAACATCAAAGCCCATAGACTCATTATCCACCACATTTAAATAAAAATAAACATTTATTTATTAAGTACACTCTTGTTTAAACCATAATATACCGTGTTTACCGGGAATTTCTTTAAATTTGATGAATGAAATTGGGCTTCCTGAGTCTATGAGGCTTTCTGTAATAATTGATTTTATATTTTGAGTTTGAAAAAATTCTAAATAATCTTACATATTGGTTGACGTCTCCACTTTTCTTCATTTTGCATTCAGCTACCATGTGGCCCATTTCTCCGCACGCGTAGCATGATCCTGGTACACGCTTCGGCTTCCAGCAATCCTTGGCCCAATGACCCTTGGAGTTACAGTTGTGGCACCGTGAATCCTTGGGTACCACAAACGACAACTTCTCTTTTTCCAATTTAACGCTGCTCATCACTCTCTTTTTGGGCAGTGAGATCTGCGCAAACGCTCGCAGCATCTGAGTTGGACCTTGAAAACATTGCACACGCGCCTGTATGCGCATGCTTTCCATCGGTATTCCTTCAATCAATCCATCAAGCAACTCCTCCATGTCTATATTTATTTCCCTGGCCAGCATCATTTTGTCATCGTAATAGTCCTCACCATTTACTTCCTCCTTTATTATTATTATAAAGTTTCTATCTCCATCTCCCTCGCACTCCCTTTACCTGAGTAACGGGTATCTGATAGTCGGGGCACCCGACTATAGCGTTCTCTCTCGTTTTAAAGTTAGGAAGTTGGGATTTTTTATGAGTATTGTGGACGAAACAAGTACACTTGTGTAGATGTTAATTGTCTTTTGTCTTTTTATTTAATCTCCTCTCGTTCACGTTTCGCTTTAGACTGACTCCGCTGCGTGATCGCAGCTTTCAAACCACCCTGTTCCCTTGTTCTCTCTCATCTCCTTTTCAAGAGAGTAAGATAGCTATATATGTTCTAACAGATTGGTTAACATGTATAAGAGAGACAACTATCTTATGCATTCTAACGGAACTTAAAAGTAAACAACAACAATATCACCGACATGTGTATATTAATGCGTAATTCTAATATAGCCTGCTATAATTCGGCCATTCTGACACTGGAGATCTCCCGATTTCTCTCTTGTAATTTACATAGTTCAATTATAGTACAAGCTAATCTTATCTCTCTACTTATATCTATTATTTTACATATTTGCACTTAAATAATTTACAATTGACATTATATGTCTATCCGTATTTTTCATCAATTTCTTTTCATCCAATGTCTAATATTTTGTGAACTCCAAACGCCCTGATAGCTGAAAACCTTCAACATCTTTCAGTAAATATCTATCATTTTTCAAAATTTTATCAATTTTATATGGTCCCTTATTTTTTGGTATTAACTTTCTGGAAACTCCTACCGTACTGTCAAAATTTTTCACCATCACATAATCACCTAATTTATATTCAGTCGCTTGTTTTCTTTTTTGATTGTAATACTTTTCGTTTCTTCCTTGAATTTCCTTTTGACTTTTTTCTCCTAGTTGCCTAATATCTTCTAAATTTCTTTCCCTAACTGTATCTATATTTACTAAATTTTCTAACTCTTCTCTCAACTCATCTCTAGTCTCATTTCTTTGTATTAATCCAAATAGCATTTCACTCGGACATTGCTTTATACTACGATGTTGTGTATTATTAAGTACAAATTCCACCTTTTCTACAACTACATCCCAATGTAATCCATTTTCAACTTCTGTAAGTTTCGCTAGCATTGGACCTAAGACTCTATTTATTCTTTCCACCTGGCCATTCGCCTGCGGCGAACCAGTGGCAATTTTTATATGTTTAACACCTACCTCATTCATAAATTCTTCAAACTGTAATGATGTGAAACAACTTCCACGATCTGATATTATACATCTCGGAATACTGTATGAACGAAAATATTCTCTTAACGCATTTATTGCTTCTTTTGAATTAGTGGTTTTCGTTGTATATAACCTAACATATTTCGTAAACCCGTCTACTACAGCTAATATATGTTTTTTCGATCTTCCTGCTGCTACTGGCCCGTAATGGTCTATATGAATTATATCAAACGGTTTATTCCCTCTAGGTATACCATCCTGTTTCCCATTTTTTTTGGTGCAAAAGCGATGCACTTTCAACAATTTTCAATATGTTTCATAATTTTTTCCTTAGCATTTTTAAACCAATACATTTTCCCAATTGCATTTAGCATCTTATCTCTTCCTATATGACCCAATTCATCATGATATTTATACAAAATGTGTTCTTCCATTTCCTCAGGTACATAGAACAGCAACCTTCCATCATTCAAAAATTCACACTTCTCCAGTCTTAGTTCTAATTTATTTTCTTTAATCCTTGCCAGTACTGTTTTCATAGTCTTAAAATGTTTTTCTAAGCTTTTACTTGCAATCATAATATCATCCATATAAATGATTACTGTATTATCACGAATCATATCTGCAAAAACATAATTTACAAATCTTTGGAATACATGTGGAGCATTCTTTAGACCCGGTGTCGATGGTGGCTAACCGTACGTGTCCGCCAAGGTCGACTTCCGCGGCGATCCTTCCTCTCTCTACCCTAAGCGGTGCGGTTACTGTTGGTTCTCCGGTGGATTGGGTCCCGACGAATTCCGCCGGTCGAGGGGACCCATCCCGTTTCCCGGTTGTTGGCGTCGACAGCATTCGACTGTGCGGACGTCCCGTCATCCGCAGTCCCAACAGAAGTACTGTCGAGGATTCCGGCAGTCGCGGCTGAAGTGTCCCGGTGCTCCGCAATTTCGGCAAGCATCCCGCACATCGATTCGTCGTTCGGGTGCGGTCACCTGGTTAACCCTAGATGGCGGGGCAGTTCTGGGCTCTGGAGATGTACGGGGTGGGCTCCGTAGGGGGGCTCTCTCAGCTAACGTAGGTTGGGTCTGACCTTGTGAAGGGGAGCGGTACGCTGTCGCATTTCTGGTGGCGGGGTTATAGTTGTTCCTCCCGAGGCTCCGCTTCTGAACGGCCTCGAACTCGGTGTCCAATTGGGCTAATTCTCCGTACCTCGCTGCGTCGGATATACATCTGGTATTCCGGCGCGACATTTTCGTATAGCCTATCTAGCTCTTGGCCTTCGTTGTAGCCCGCATGGCGCATGAGGACTCGGAGATCTAGCATAAAATCTTTAAATGTTTCCCCTTCCAACTGCTCACGACTCCGAATCTGGTCGTCCAAGCGCTGGAGGTATCGGGGTGGGAGGAAAAATTCGGGGAATTCACGCCGAAATGTTTTCCAGTCAGCCCCTTGGAGGCGGCTTTTTTGGAACCATTTGTCTGCTCTGCTCGTCAGCAGCTCTGCCATGGCTCGCGGAAGGAGTCCTAGGTCTATCCCGTAGGATAAGGCCCGACTTTCGACCTGCTCGATGAAGACTAAGGGGTCTGAATATCCGTCAAATTGGAGGCCCCATTTACGAATTCGTTCGGGGACGCAAACAACCTCGCGGCGATTCCGGTCATGGCTCGGCTCCGTGAAAGTTTCTTGATTACTGCCGACCGGAGAGGCGACAGTAACCGTGAGGCTAGGGGTAATTCGAGCTCGGTCTGCGGGGGAGACACCGGGGTTTGCTCCGACGCTTACGTTCGGGGCGGGGCCGCTGGGGCCGGTTTTGTCTTCCCCCAAAGGTGCGGGGCTCGGAGCACGTGACGAGTATTGTCTTCCTAGGTCGGCTAGTCGAGCCCATACCTCTTGGGTTTGTTCCGAGTCTCTAACTAGGGTGACAAAGTTTCGCCGCAAGTCGTCGACGAGCCCCTCGGCGGAGAACCCGAATTCGTCAGCAAAGGCTAGTAATTCGGCCTTCAAACGGGAATAAATCCACCGCGAGGGAACCCCGGGATTGTGAAATAAGTGTGGAACGGACTCATCGGAAATTTTCTGGTCGGGGTCCATGTTTGCAGCGAGTCTTTGGTGCGTTGTCTTGGAATGATGTCTTCGCTTGTTGGAGTCTTTACGGGGCTTCTTGGGCCAGACGTTTGTATTTTCACAGACACTCGATCGCGTGGACTATACGGGGTCGCGAGTAAGCTCGTGGGCTTGATACCGGGCGCGTTCACTAGTTCGTCAAGGTTATTCTCCCCGGTCGGGACACTTTCGCGGAAACTGTTAGACTACGTCACTCACTCGGGGCCTACGCACTCCCCATACAGGTGGTAGTTTTCCTGGTCTTTCTCCCTATCAGGTCCCTGCTCGGGCGCCACTTGTAACGCAGTTCTCTGGCCGGGGTAGAATCTCAATCGGGGCCAAGGAACCTATACAAGAAATTTATATAGAAGGGTGGGACCTGTAGTAGGAATTTGTATGGGGAGGCTGTAAGGCGCCCGGATACGAGTGCTCTTCGACGAGGTAGTCGATCGTAAAGGCCTGTTTCCGCACGGATTCTAATCGCCGAGTAAGCCTCTACGCGCGAGAGCCGATCTGAACACGAGGTTGACGACAAGGCATCTATTTGAGCGCCGCCTAACGGCCTGCAGTGGGAATAGGGCCGACCACACTGCTTGGTGCGAAAACCGGGGAGGATCCTGTCTGAGGCGCCCCCTGGTGATAGAACGAGGTACTCAGTGGGTGATCGCACTGCTTGGTGGGGAACTTGGATGTGACCCGTCAGTAATGCCCTCTGGTGGCGGAGCGAGATACTAAAAAGGACGATCGCACTGCTTGGTGGTGAATTTGGATGATTCCGATTGGAGTTGGCTGCGGTGGCTACGGGGAGGGGAACTCCTCCGGGCATGAACGGCGGGGTTGATCCGCTCCGGGTGAGCTTGGGGTCTACGGGTGTCGCCCAGTCCGGATATACTCGGAGCCTACGGGTGTCTACACTCCGGATATACTCGGAGCCTACGGGTGTCTACACTACGGATATACTTGGAGCCTACGGGTGTCTACACTCCGGATATATTCGGAGCCTACAGGGGGTTCTACACTCCGGCTAGGCTCGGAGTCTACGAGGATTCTAAGGAGGGAGCTCTCGGCCAAAGTACCTCGTGTGGATGCGAAACCAAACACGCGTCGTAGATCGGGGTCGAGAACGGGTGGGGTTAGGAGGGGAAGTGTACTGGTAAAGAAATAACACGCGGGGTTTTAGTTCTTCAATTTCAGGCTTATATTTGACAGTTATTGAAAGTAGTTCCCTGGCTGCTGCCCTCACAATGGATGTTCTTGCTTTCGTGTAACTTCGAGGATGTTAACTAGTGTGGCGCGGATGAGCACAGTGAATGTGAGGTTAGGCGTTTGGCTTGTGAATCTCGTGTCGGAGGGTTATTCGCGCACACGTCTACTCGAGGTGAAAAGTCGAAACCAAAGAGAGCGAGTCAGATTTCTAGAGATCGCACTTCAGCTCGCGTCGTGTTCTCTGAACCAGTTCCCTGTTATCGATCGTGATATCGATCGCCCCCCTCACGAGTGCGATAGCGGGTTAAGAGGGTTCTCCGTGGTGCGTGTCTGGCTTCAAATGTAAACACCAGCTTAATTAGTTTCTCCTTAGTTACCATTACTTCATATTGATAACATAGGTGGACTCCGTGTCCAAATCTTAAAGCTAATTCTAATACTATATTAAATACTAAATAGGTGGACTCCGATCCTCGGCATGATTAAATGAAGTTTGTACGCCCTCAGATTTAGGGCGTTACATTCCCTCCTTACTTCGGAAGGAGGTATGAAATGTTTTCCGCGCCGTTCGGCTTTAGGGTGACTTGATGTGAGCCCTCCTCGGTCGGGACCCTGAAGCGCTTGTCGTGCGGTGCGGGCTGCAGGACGTCGGGCGCAGATGGCCTGCCAGACGGCGGCCGAGACTTGGCCGTCGGTGGTGTTGCATGTCCACCCGGACATGCAGCCGGAAGCGGGTGGCGCTCGCCACCGGGGGGTGAACGGTTTTCGGCGGCCGAGTGTTCCAGATCTGGGGCTGCCGTTGCGGCCTGCGGGTTGTCGTCCGGGTTCGAGAGCCATTCTTGTGACGGCTCCCAGCATAGTCTCTCCATGTCTGGTGAGATCTGCCCCAGGAGGAGGTCTAGTGTCGTGGGCGACATCCCCATCGCGGTGTCCGATGAAGTGGAGGCTGCTGTTGTGGGGAGGGGAAAGTCGTAAGTGACTGCCTCGGTGTCCGGTCCCTGTCCGCCAAGGGGGAGTGTGGGCTGGGTCGCCGTGTCGAAGGGTGTATCGCTTGGTGGTGGCGGATACGGAACTAGGGCGAGCGTGGGCTCCTTCCGTTGAATACGCTGCCCGGTGCTCTCCTCGTCGTCACTGGGTTCCGACTCCCACTCCATGGCTTTGCCCGTAGGGTAGTGCCGTGGACCGGACTCATCCTGTGTGGTGGATGGTCCGAAGGAAAAGGTCGTCGACGGCCCGCGAGAGAGGTTGGTGGATGGTCCAAAGAAAAACGTCGTAGTTGGACCGCGGGAAAGCGTCGCGGACGGCCCACGAGGGAGAGAGGTGGACGGCCCTGGTCCCATCTCTTCGTCCTGCGAGCAGGTCAGATTAATGGGGCTGCCTCGGTCTCGTCAGGCCCCATGATGCACAGGTGCACGGTGGACGGTGGGAAGGTCACGATGGGGTCATCGGGTGGCCGATACGGTGCTTCTATTTGGATCATTTCCCAGCTTGTTCTCATTAGATAGATCCAGGACCCCCGGTGGTATCCGCAGCGGTCCTCGCCCGTGTAAACATAGTGCGCCGCACCTTCCCTGGGATCGTCGTCGTCCTCCCGGCTGCTCACCTAGTACGCGTCCGCGTTATCGGAGTCGCTAGCATCCTCGACATAGGGTGCTTGTTCGTCCCGTTCTTCCTCATCGTCACTGGGGTAGGGGTTCGGGTGATCCCGGTAGTTTTCGCTGCGACCGCAAGGGTTATACTCCTGCTGCTCTCCGCTGACCCGGCTGGACTCGGGTAGCACTCATAGGGAGTCGGGTAGATCCGATGTCCGGCCGCGTCCGTGTAGTGCGGCGAGGCTCCCCCGGCTCGAGGTGGCGTGGAATAGGAATAACTGGGCTGCAGCGAAAGAATCTCCTAACTTCATTCTTAAGGTCTTACTGGCTTATGACAAATTTAAACTTAGCGGGGACACAAAGGAAGGTTAGGGTACTTATGATCACCCCTCGTTGCTAATGGCGGTCGGTGGTTTCGGACTCTGGGACTGCCCGGGCTGGTCGCCGGTGTCCTCTCTGGGAGTTTCGCTGTCTTCATCCTCGGGGTTACCTGTGGAAGAAGAAAAGAACGCTTTTAAGTCTCCAATATTAGCAAGTCGCCCCTTCCGCTGACCAGGTAGGCGGATTCGGACGACGTTGGGTGACGGGAAAGCGACCACTTTATACGGTCCGTCAAACGTTGGGGCGAGCTTTGCTGCGAACCCATCTGCTGCATTAGACAGATGATGTTGTCGCACGAGGACCAGTGATCCCATTTCGGTCTTCCAGGTTCGACGGCGCAGGTTATAATGTCTCCCCTGTTCTCGGCTGGCTTTTTGGAGATTGTTCCGCACGATCTGGAATATCTCCTTCAGGCGTTCCTCTCTCTCTGATGGGCTCTAGGACGTCGTTGCTGTTCCGGGAGTTACGCTGTCGTACCAGGATCCGGGTAGCCGTGGTTCTCTAGCTTGTAGGAGAAAGGCTGGGCTATACCCGGTCGATTGTGTTGATCGCGAGTGAGAGTTCTGGTAGCAACATATCCCAGGTGTTCTGCCCATTTTCCACGTACTGGGCGATCATAGTCTTCACCGTGCGATTCGCGCGCTCTGTCGGATTCTCTCGCGGGCAGTATGGGGCAGTGAATTGAGGTTCCACTCCCGTTTCCTTGAGGAAGTTTTTGAACGCCTTGCTGGTGAACTATGAACCATTATCGCACGCCAGTTTCCTCGGGGCTCCGAAGTGGCCGATGATCCGTTCGCGGAAAGCTCGTATCAAAGTCGCCGTACTTGCACTGCGTAGGGGTATTAACTCGACCCATTTGGTGAATATGTCGAAGAAGACGAGGAGCATGGTATTCCCCTCTTTGGAGCGGGGCAAAGGTCCGACGAAATCCGCACACAGAATGCCAAAGGGTTCGCTGACCTGTCTCGTTAGCATCTTTCCGGCCTGTTGTCGCTGTTCTGACTTGTATTTCTGGCACGGGATACATTGTCGCACGTGTCGTCGCACGTCGCGGAACATATCCGGCCAGTAGTACTTCTGCGAGATCCTGATGATGGTTTTCATAATGCCAAGATGTCCGGCGGTGGGGGCATCATGGCATTCATGTAGGATTCGATCCCGATGTTCGGCTGCTACGTACATCTTCCAGGGCACGTAGTCCTGGTCGTCTGGACGGTGGCCGAGATGGCGATATAGTTCTCCGTTTTCAATGATGAAATCGGGGAACTTTTGGGGGTTGTCCCGAACGTCCTTCATCTTCCTTTGCAGCCACTTGCACTGGTGCTCGCCGTCCGTGAGTCTCTGTAAGTGCTCTATTGGTTGCCGGGAGAGAGCATCGGCTACCACGTTATACTTCCCGCGCCGGTAATGTACATCGTACTGATATTGCTGGAGCTCTAAGGCCCATCTGGCAATCCTTCCGGTGGGGTTTTCGATCTGGTCCAGCCATTTCAGGGCTAGGTGGTCGGTGATTACGTCGAACCTGTAGCCTTCGAGGTAGCATCGCAGTTTCCGTATTCCCCAGACGATGGCCAAACATTCCTTTTCCGTGGGCGAATAATTCAACTCCGCGGCATCGAGCTTGCGGCTGACGTAGGCAATGACTCGCTCCTGGCCGTTGATTTCCTGGGTTAGCACTCCCCCGAGTCCGTAGTTACTGGCGTCAGTTTGGAGCGTCATCTTGACGGAGAAATCTGGGCACGCCAGCACTGGTGCGTCTGTCAGCAAACCTTTCAGGAGATCGAATGCATTCTGCTGCTCCGATTCCCACTTCCACCGTTGGTTTTTCCTTAGCAGGTTCGTCATGGGTTGGACCACCGAGGCAAAGTTGGGCACGAATCGTCGGTACCATGAGGCCATCCCGAGACATCTCCTTAGCTCCCGTAAGCTAGTGGGAGGGCTCAGGTTTCGCACGGCGGCTACCTTGTCCGGGTCGGTGTGGATACCCTGGTCACTGATCACATGTCCAAGGTAGGCCAGTTTTCTCTTGAAGAAGGAGCACTTTTCCTGGTTGATGCGCAGGTTAGCTCTCCTCAATCGTTCGAAAACTTTGCGCAGGTTGTCCATGTGTTCCCCTAGGCTGGCCCCAATGACAATAATGTCATCGAGGTAGGCGAACGCGTATGGGTCGAGGTCGGGTCCGATCACGCTATCTAGGGCTCGCTGAAAAGTTGCCGGGGCCGAATGCAGCCCGAAAGGCATGACGCGCCATTGGAATAGGCCGCGTCCGGGTACCGTAAAGGCGGTACATGCCCGGCTATCTTTGGCCACTGGTATCTGCCAGTACCCGTTGCGCAGATCCAGGGTCGAAATGTATCTCGCGTTTCTCAGTCGTTCTAAGATGTGGTTAATGCGCGGCAACGGGTACGCGTCCGGAATCGATTTCGCGTTTAGTTGCCGGTAGTCCACGCACATGCGCCACTGGCCGGTTTTCTTCCGGACCAAGACCAACGGAGCACTGTGCGGACTACGCGACGGTTCGATACATTCCTGCTCCAGCAACGCGTCTACTTGCTCGTCTATGATCCGTTGCATGGCAGGGTTCTTTGGGAAATAGCGTTGTTTAATCGGCCGGTCGTCCCTCATGGTGATCCGGTGTTCCGCTATGTTTGCTACCCCCGCCATTCCTTCAAATCGCGCTAGCTGTTCGCTAAGGAACGCTTGGACCTGCGGATTAGTCTCGCAGCCGCGTTCCTTGCCCTCCTGATTGAGTACTTGATTCCCCTGGGACACAGTGCCCGTATCGGATGTCCCTCGTGGATTCTCGGCGTGTTCCTCCCGGCGTTTCCTGTCGTGGTCCTCGGTTGCCATGCTGGTGTTTCCTCCTGTGGTGCTGGTCGCGTCTTTTTCCTTGCATGCTGTGGCGTAATGCGTTTCCCGTACTCTATGCTGCCCTTCGGGCGCATCCCTGTCATGCTGTGGCCCTGTCTCGTGGTTGGCTATGCCTAGCCGAGGTTCCGTTCGAAAAGGGTTCCTTTTCCGGGCTATGGCGGAGTCAGCCAAGGGCTCCAGGTGGAAGGGGTTATCCACGGCAGGCGCCGGTTGTACACGTTCCTGTTGCTTGGGAGCTGTAGTGGCTGTATCCCTATGGGGTTTTCCCACCAACCGTCGTGGGGCTGCCACGGGGTTTTCCTGGAGCTGCGTTGTATCAGGAGAAGCTGCCGCGCACACCGCGTTCGGTGCGCCGCTTCTCGCTAGGGGCTCCTGCGTGTCCGTTGATGGATGCCCGTTGGCTGTGCTCGGAGTCGAGGTGGTGGTTCTGATGGATTGTCTTGATTGTCAGGCCGTGGTTCATTGTACCTAATCGTCTGACCTTCTCTGGGTCTTTGTCGGGACAGCGTGAGGCTTGCCGTACCGCATCGGAGGGTGGTGACGATAGAAGCAAGGAAATCCATCCCTAGGATTAAAAGTTCCAGCATGGCGGGCATTACTAGAAGGGGAACCTGAATTGTCTTCCGGGCGAGCGTCACGTCCGCAAGGAGTAACCTTGTTACTTCTACTCGAGACGTGTCAGCGAGATTAATCTGGGTGCGAATCTCCCTAAACTGGTGTGGCTGACCGACTACGTCGGCGATGTCCTGGCTAATGAAACTCCTCGATGCCCCGGTGTCGATGGTGGCTAACCGTACGTGTCCGCCAAGGTCGACTTTCGCGGCGATCCTTCCTCTCTCTACCCTAAGCGGTGAGGTTACTGTTGGTTCTCCGGTGGATTGGGTCCCGACGAATTCCGCCGGTCGAGGGGACCCATCCCGTTTCCCGGTTGTTGGCGTCGACAGCATTCGACTGTGCGGACGTCCCGTCGTCCGCAGTCCCAACAGAAGTACTGTCGAGGATTCCGGCAGTCGCGGCTGAAGTGTCCCGGTGCTCCGCAATTTCGGCAAGCATCCCGCACATCGATTCGTCGTTCGGGTGCGGTCACCCGGTTAACCCTAGCTGGCGGGGCAGTTCTGGGCTCTGGAGATGTACGGGGTGGGCTCCGTAGGGGGGCTCTCTCAGCGAACGTAGGTTGGGTCTGACCTTGTGAAGGGGAGCGGTACGCTGTCGGATTTCTGGTGGCGGGGTTATAGTTGTTCCTCCCGAGGCTCCGCTTCTGAACGGCCTCGAACTCGGTGGCCAATTGGGCTAATTCCCCAATGGTCCGTACCTCGCTGCGTCGGATATACATCTGGTATTCCGGCGCGACATTTTCGTATAGCCTATCTAGCTCTTGGTCTTCGTTGTAGCCCGCATGGCGCATGAGGACTCGGAGATCTAGCATAAAGTCTTTAAATGTTTCCCCTTCCAACTGCTCACGACTCCGAATCTGGTCGTCCAAGCGCTGGAGGTATCGGGGTGGGAGGAAAAACTCGAGGAATTCACGCCGAAATGTTTTCCAGTCAGCCCCTTGGAGGCGGCTTGTTTGGAACCATTTGTCTGCTCTGCTCGTCAGCAGCTCTGCCATGGCTCGAGGAAGGAGTCCTAGGTCTATCCCGTAGGATAAGGCCCGACTTTCGACCTGCTCGATGAAGGCTATTTACGAATTCGTTCGGGGACGCAAACAATCTCGCGGCGATTCCGGTCATGACTCGGCTCCGTGAAAGTTTCGCCTCTCCGGTCGGCAGTAACCGTGAGGCTAGGGGTAATTCGAGGAAGACACCGAGGGTTGCTCCGGCGCTTATGTTCGGGGCGGGGCCGCTGGGGCCGGTTTTGTCTTCCCCCAAAGGTGCGGGGCTCGGGGCACGTGATGAGTATTGTCTTCCTAGGTCGGCTAGTCGATCCCACACCTCTTGGGTTTGTTCCGAGTCTCTAACTAGGCGCCGCAAGTCGTCGACGAGTCCCTCAGCGGAGAACCCGAATTCGTCAGCAAAGGCTAGTAATTCGGCCTTCAAGCGGGAATAAATCCACCGCGAGGGGACCCCGGGACTGTGAAATAAGTGTGGAACGGACTCACCGGCAATTTTCTGGTCGGGGTCCCAGCGAGTCTTTGGTGCGTTGTCTTGGAATTATGTATTCGCTTGTTGGCGTCTTTACGGGGCTTCTTGGGCCATACGTTGTATTTTCACAGACACTCGATCGCGTGGACTGCACGGGATCGCGAGTAAGCTCGTGGGCTTGATACCGGGCGCGTTCACTTTCGCGGGAACCGTTAGACTACGTCACTCACTCGGGGCCTACGCACTCCCCATACAGGTGGTAGTTTTCCTGGTCTTTCTCCCTATCAGGTCCATGTTCGGGCGCCATTTGTAACGCAGTTCTCTGGCCGGGGTAGAATCTCAATCGGGGGCCAAGGAACCTATACAAGAAATTTATATAGAAGGGTGGGACCTGTAATAGGAATTTGTATGGGGAGGCTGTAAGGCGCCCGGATACGAGTGCTCTTCGACGAGGTAGTCGATCGTAAAGGCCTGTTTCCGCACGGTTTCTAATCGCCGAGTATGCCTCTACGCGCGAGAGCCGTTAATCAAACCGATCTGAACACGAGGTTGACGACAAGGCATCTATTTGAGCGCCGCCTAACGGCCTGCAGTGGGAATAGGGCCGACCACACTGCTTGGTGCGAAACCCGGGGAGGATCCTGTTTGAGGCGCCCCCTGGTGATAGAACGAGGTACTCAGTGGGTGATCGCACTGCTTGGTGGGGAACTTGGATGAGACCCGTCAGTAATGCCCTCTGGTGGCGGAGCGAGATACTAAAAAGGACGATCGCACTGCTTGGTGGTGAATTTGGATGATTCCGATTGGAGTTGGCTGCGGTGGCTACGGGGAGGTGAACTCCGCCGGGCATGAACGGCGGGGTTGATCCGCTCCGGGTGAGCTTGGGGTCTACGGGTGTCGCCCAGTCCGGATATACTCGGAGCCTACGGGTGTCTACACTCCGGATATACTCGGAGCCTACGGGTGTCTACACTACGGATATACTCGGAGCCTACGGGTGTCTACACTCCGGATATACTCGGAGCCTACAGGGGGTTCTACACTCCGGCTAGGCTCGGAGTCTACGAGGATTCTAAGGAGGGAGCTCTCGGCCGAAGTACCTCGTGTGGATGCGAAACCAAACACGCGTCGTAGATCGGGGTCGAGAACGGGTGGGGTTAGAAGGAGGGGAAGTGTACTGGTAAAGAAATAACACGCGGGGTTTTAGTTCTTCAATTTCAGGCTTATATTTGACAGTTATTGAAAGTAGTTCCCTGGCTGCTGCCCTCACAATGGATGTTCTTGCTTACGTGTAACTTCGAGGATGTTAACTAGTGTGGCGCGGATGAGCACAGTGAATGTGAGGTTAGGCGTTTGGCTTGTGAATCTCGTGTCGGAGGGTTATTCGCGCACACGTCTACTCGCGGTGAAAAGTCGAAACCAAAGAGAGCGAGTCAGATTTCTAGAGATCGCACTTCAGCTCGCGTCGTGTTCTCTGAACCAGTTCCCTGTTATCGATCGTGATATCGATCGCCCCCCCCTCACGAGTGCGATAGCGGGTTAAGAGGGTTCTGCCCGTGGTGCGTGTCTCGGCTTCAAATGTAAACACCAGCTTAATTAGTTTCTCCTTAGTTACCATTACTTCATATTGATAACATAGGTGGACTCCGTGTCCAAATCTTAAAGCTAATTCTAATACTATATTAAATACTAAATAGGTGGACTCCGATCCTCGGCATGATTAAATGAAGTTTTTTATATCAAAATATTAATATATCGATATTTTCCCTAAAAATGATATATTTATATCGTGATTTTTTATTTGCCCAAATATCGGAATTCCGATATTTTTTTTTGATATTTTTTGATATTTTTGTCTTTGGTCACTCTGAATTTCAAAGTAAAAACTATACGGGTATAAAAAACGGCTTCCGCCATCAAATGTGTTGTGTGTGACTCAAGAAGCAGGATGACTGACGCACACATAACGCAAAGGGTGTTATTAAAATCCCCAAACCCTGTATACTGGTCATAAAATATATATAATAAAATACTATTGTTTTTAAAAAGAAACTTATTTTCTTTTTATTGTGGGCGGTCAATTTTTTTCATTTAACACAAAAAAAATATCAAATATATAGACATTTTTATGTGAAATATTATTTTTATTTTTTTTTTTTTTCGCGCGGAGTCCCACGGCCCACTTACCCGCCCAACCGACCGAGGGGCGCAGCCGTGTATCGTACGGCACGATTCGCGATAAGATAGACGCGAGATAGGAAAATAAAGGTAAAGGTCCGGGGAAAAAAGTAATAGTTAGATCAATCTTGTGCCAATGAAGCAAGTATCAATCGTTTTAGGAGCGGCAGAGAGTCAAGATTTGATATTACAGGAAAAAGTCTATTATAGTCAGAACATAATACTCTGAAAGGCTCATGCAAGGCATAGTTAGATCTACAATGATTTAAAATTAGGGGGAAATAATTTCTAGTTAATCTACTTGGCACAGAAAAGTTTAGCCGACTTAACAAGTCGGGGCAGTCAATATCACCATGTATAAGGTTATAAATAAAGATAGTACCAAGCATCGTTCTACGGTTGGCTAGGGATGGTAAATTAATCAAAAGAAGTCTACTAGAATAAGAAGGGAGACCCATACTCCAGAATCGGACGGACTAGCGAAATAAATAAAGTTTTAGTCAAATAAGGATCATCGAATTATTTTGAACACCTTTTAATAAATCCAAGCACTCCTCTGGCTTTATTAACCATGGACGAAATGTGATTAGAAAATTTTAGTTTAGTGTCCAAGAGAACGCCAAGATCGTTTACAAGAATTATTCTATCCAAAGAGCTGTCACTTAATGTGTAAGTCGCGTATATCGGATTGACCCGATAAAAACTTATCAGCTTGCACTTGGATGCGTTTAAATTTAGTAAATTATCTCGGCACCAGTTTTGAAAATTATCTAGATCGGATTGCAAGTCTAAATGGCAGGAAATGTCCTTATACTGCAGGCACAACGTAACATCATCTGCGTACATAAGTACGCGAGAATGACTTATAATTGAGGGAAGATTGTTAATAAATAATGTAAAAAGTAACGGACCCAGATGGCTCCCTCGTGGGACACCGGAGGTAACATGGAGAATTTCAGAAATTGAATTTTTAAAAAGGACCCTTTGTGACCTGCCATTTAGATAACTTGAAATCCATTTAAGCAGATCAACTGGAAAACCTAAAAGGTCAAGTTTTTGAATGAGAAGTAAGTGATTTACAGAGTCAAATGCTTTACTAAAGTCAGTGTAAATGACGTCTGTTTGAAAACTACTATTGAAGCCTTTTATCACAAATGAAGTGAGCTCTAGAAGGTTTGTGATTGTGGATCTACGTTTTATAAATCCGTGTTGACACGGAGAAATGATTGATCTGCAAAGGTGCTGCAAATGAGGAGTAATAATTTTTTCAAAAAGCTTAGGAATAGCTGACAACTTAGAAATACCTCTGTAGTTACTGGCTTCTAACTTGTTACCTTTTTTGAAAATAGGAATAACAAATGATTCCTTCCAAATATTTGGGAATTGGGAGGTTTCTAGAGATAAGGTAAACAACTTGTGAAGAGGTTTGCACAGGGCCTTAGCGCAATACCTAAGCACGCACCCAGGAATACCATCGGGCCCTGGCGAATAAACAGGCTTAATACGAAGAAGATCTAAAAGAAGAGAGCTTTCTGTTAAAGTGGGACAGAATATGAGGTTTGACTTGGACATGGTGTAAGAAGAAGGCTGTGATGAATAATCTAAAGTAGAGTAAGTCGTTTGAAAAAATTGGGCAAATAAATCGGCTATTGCCTGATCTGTGGTTGCCGTCATGTTTTCGAACGACAGCGAGGAAGGAAAAGAATTAGATTTACGCTTGGTGTTAACAAAATTATAAAACTGTTTCAGGTCCTGAGAGAACTGGACCTTACAACGGTTTAAGTAACTATTATAACACTGAGCATCAAGCACGGTAAATCTTGACCGAGCACTTAAATATGTAGTAAAAACAGATTGAGAACCGGTATTTTTATATTTCCCAAAAAGTCTGGACTTTACATTTCTTAAGTGTGTCAACTCTTTGCTAAACCAAGGTGATTTATTGGAAGTTGACGGATAGTACCACGGAACACAGGAATTAAAAAATGAGTTTATTGCAGTGTAAAAAACATTAACTGCATCGGACATATTAATGCATAAGTAAAGATTAGACCAATTAAAGCCAGAAATAAAATTATTTAGCCTCAGAAAGTCTGCCTTGCGAAAACAATGCATTCGTTTGGATTTTTCTGTTTTTTCTTCTATAACTCTACCCGTATCAAATGAAAGTTCGATTGTTGGGTGATATGGATCTTCAGGTTGCGTGAGTGGTGCTACTCTGGAGAGAAACACACCTTCAGGATTTGATACAAAACACAAATCAAGTAGGCGACCTAATGAATTTCGAACATGGTTTACTTGAGATAAAGATATGTATATAGAGTTACTAAGAAGCGATAACTTTAAGCAAATAAATTCAAGGGAATTGCATTTCTTTAAAAATAACTCCATTGACGTGAGGTTTGAATCAACTCCAATTAAGACTCCACCTCCCCGTCTAGAGGGACGGTCATACCTATATATTGTGTACTTACCTGGAAAAACTTCGGAGCTAAAGATCTCCGGCTTTAACCAGGTTTCTGTGAACACAATAATATGAGATGCAAAGGAAAGGCTATCGGAATACAATTTAGTAAGTTTGCTGCGCAATCCTCTTGCATTCTGATAGGAAAGTAGGAGGTTAGAAGTTAGTTTTTTGAAATTGGTACACTGATTTGGCCTCGGCTAGGAAGTTTTACTCCCATGGGCCCCTTCTTCTTTATCTTAGCCTCGAACTCTTTTACAACCATATTATCCGGCCAAAAGTCGCCCGAGCATATGGCTTCAAAAAGCTCGTTAGGTACAGTTATCTTGAAAGATGAAATGTCTCTAGCATAAGAAAACTTAAACTTTTCCACCTTTACACTATTACAATCGGCTTTAGTTTTGTCTTGTATATAAGACAATACATCAGAAGATGTTTGATCAGGGGAAAGCCGAGAAACGAAAATTTGTTTCTTTAGTGGAACCACTAAAAGGGATTTTGGTGGAGCAGACATTGTTTCTGCAAAACCAACTTGAGCCGGTTGTCCGGACTCAGTAGTCCCTTGTGGTGGAGATGCTACATTCTGAGAGATCCCCTATTTGTAAAACCCTAATTGAATCCCCTAATTGTGAAACCACTACGGACAAATCGGAATTCTTAGAAGTCCCTGGTTGCATGCATTCTGTAACGGATTGTTCGGATACCGAATCTTTTTTAGATGCTGATCTTAGCAACATTTGAGGGTTTGCTGAAATCAGCTGCTGATCCGCCGGAATGCTCTGTTGATCTTTTGATTTCGGTTGCGGGGTGTTCCCCTTTTGCTCCTTACCGCCAGCGGCCTTTTTGCGCTTAGGGGACTCTTCTAATAGCTTACGACTATTAAACTGCGAGTCCAGCGCAGAGAAGAGATCATCAGCTCTAGCCACTCCGAAACAGCTAATCAGCCCCATCAGGCCGCCTTTAGTTTGGCGCATGAACGATTTCAACTCGTTCGCAACCTCGACACAAGCGTCACAACAAAACTGCAAATTGGGCCCCTTTGAAAGGTCATCACTTCTCCGGCCAGTAAAACCGGCGCACTTGGTGTGCACCATATTTTCACACAGCCAGCAAGTCATATTAGACTGGTCATTTTTTTTTTTATAAAAAAAAAATCATCGATACGATATTTTTAAAATTTTCGACAACCCTAATATTAATGGCAGTATGCACATAGCATAGCTCCGAAATTCAGCAGCAACAAACTAAAAAACTTCAGCTTATCAACACGTAGAATAAGTTACATTAGATGATACGCAAATAATTGCTTAAGGGTAACAAAACTAATGTCGATTTACTGGCTTCTAACAGTAAATCAGTTGAGATGTGGTTATCATGAAAAAGAGCAATCGAACTGGTTTAAAAATACAAAAAATGAAATCTTGAGGATATTAATGAGGGTAAGGAAAATCATTTGATATAAAGAAATTTTTAAATAAATTTCATCGTTAACTTGTAATTTCAAGAGATATAGTAAGTCATTGATTTCGTTCAGTGCGGGGTATTATATCAATAATTCAAAAAATAAAATATGTTAAAGGAACATAAATACAATTCACAAATTTGTGTTGCACTGATAAAAAGAAAAATAAACTCACTTAATCTTGCCGGCTTTTGGCAAATGTTTTACGAGCTCTGTCCATGCAGCTTTGAAAATTGATCTAGAGGGATAAATATAAGTCTGTATCATAAATTCCACCAGGTTTACAGTTTTACCAATTATATTTCTGTTAAGTACAGTCACTTAAGCGTAATCAAAAATACTAATAATTAAAATTAAATGAAGACAATACTCTATGCAAAGACTTACAATTTTTTCTGGATTTCCTAAACTAAAGAAGTGCCGCCACTTCACTCATGCAATTCAGTCCAGACCCCTAAGGGAGTAACTTTTGAAAGCTTAATTTTGAGTAATTTGATGAGAAGCACCAAGGAAACCGCTTCTTTTAATCAAACCATAATCAAGGGAGAATTTAGAAAGATTCAAGAAGATAAAGACATTGAACTTGTAGAGTTCCTAAAGAGCCTTCACAGGGACGCCGACACTCATAATCTAAGGAGCCCAAATAATTTTCGGGGGTAACACAAATGCTCAGCAAATACCGGCACTAACAAAAATGGTGCTCTACTTTTTGAAAAGTAGTTAATGGTATTTCTTATGCTGCGATGCAGAGTGATGTTTTTTATTTCAAGAAATCAGGTAAATCTGGAAAGCACAATAAAGTTTGTAAAGTACCAAATCAAGCTTTCATGTTGCTTTGGTTTTTTCACACTCGTGGCATGAACAGATTATATAAAAAATCAATATTTTCTGTTTTAAACCAATTTTGTTCAGGAAATTGCCAAAATTAAAATATTTTAATTTTTCCTTTGATCTGATTTCATATTGGTTATAAGGCAGCTGTATGATACAGTTGTCAGATTTTTATAGAACTAAAACCAAGATGTCTGAAATATCTAAGGCAGCTGTCTGATGTACTCATAAAAAATACTATTTTGTTTTGTTTCTTTTGTTGCCACGCCCACAAATCGAAACGGGCAACTCGGCTCTACTGACCGTGGGTAGCCAAAGGGCAAGGTCTTGCTCACCCGCTATCCCACTCCCACGTTATGGAGTTAGCAGTGTAGAACCCCCTCCCCTGGCGTCAATGAATTGCCCACCAAAAACTAGCAGTGCTACAATTCCCGCAATCGCTGCAAATTCAATAGCAACAACTACAGCAGCGGCCAATGTCAACGACTGCAAATAAAACAAATTGCGAAAGCTCTTAAGCGGCCCCGGCCGCACAGACCGGAATGTATCACTACATTCAGATTAAGCGTAAGCTTAGCCCACAAAATAATACAGCGGGCAATAAAACAAAAATAAATCGCGTCCAGACGATTTATGAAGTACCAATGAAGATCCAATAACAACAGATTTGCTCTCTTGGCGCAGGCTAAGGAAAACAAACCTGCGAAAGATACTCCAAAGAACCCCAAGCCCCCTCCAAACAATTTCCGGTAGAAAAGCTCAAATGCCCTGGTCAACAAAGTTGTTGCGCTGGTCGGGAATGGGAACTTCCATGTTGTTCCGCTTACTAAAGGAAATATTCATGAAACAAGGGTACAAACAAAATATGAAGAACACTTCCGAGCCGTGTCTAAATACCTGGACGAGGCAAACAAAAATTATTACACGTGCCAACTGAAAAGCAGAAAGGGCTTGCAAGTTGTAATAAAGGGAGCCTTTAGAGAACTAAAACTAAAAAAGGCTTCCGGTGCTGACTTATGCTGCAAACTGCGTTATGAAGGTCGTTTGTAAACTCTTCGATGGGATCAATAATCTCGGCTGATTCCCAAAAAAGTCAAAAAAATCGATCATCATAATGATACCGAAACCCGGAAAAGACCAAAAAATTCCGTCATTGTACAGACTAATAAGCCTGTCTTGTTTGTCTAAATTATTCGAAAAATGTCTTCTAACGTGCATAACTCCATTTCTAGAAGCACACAATGTCATCCCGGCACACCAGTTTGGCTTCCGAAGAAACCATGGAACCATCAAGCAAGTTAATAGAATAACATAAGATGCACGCTCATCTTTCGAGCATCGAGAATATTGTAGAGAGATCCAAAGCAGCAACATGAAAAAATGTATGATTGAAGCTGGAGTTCCACAAGGGATCGCACTTGGGCCTACACTAGATGTCCTTTATACTGAGGATATCCCTACAAACGAGATACGACAAACGTCCACGTTTGCCGACGATACTGCGATCCTAAGTCGCTCCAGATGTCCAATCCGAGCAAACAGCCAACTCGTTGAACATCTTGCTGTAGTGAAGAGATGGCTATCTGATTGGCGTATCAAACTAAACGAGCTAAAGCTTAAACACGTAACGTTTACTCCTAATATACAAACATGCCATCCGCTTTCTTTGAACGGAACGCAGATTCCCCAAGCTTTTGAAGTAACGTACCTTGGCGTCCACCTCGACAGGCGATTAACTTGGCGAGGACACATCAAATGCGAGAAGCTGGATCAGCTACAAGCGAACACATACCTTCATGAGCAGGAGATCGGTTTGGCAACAGCGAAGGAGGCGGGAATATCGGAGAAATGAAGGGCATCCAGATCAAACGGGAAATATATGGACCTTGGAACCTCATATGGCAAGCGCAACGAGGTCATACGGTATCTTCAGTGGATCTTGGACCCGAGCTCGGCGAGGGAAATAACTGCACCTCCAGCGCCTATAAAAGGACGGAGCAAGCGCAGCTCGCGACAGTACGAGTGCGAGAATCAAAGCGAGTGCGTAAACGCGGAATAAGTAGAATCGAATCCGAAGTGCCCAAGGACCAAGATCGCAAAGTCGAGACGACGAGCGACGACATGTCTACAAGGCTGAGGCTACAACGCTTAGATCCAATGGTGCTAGGTCGTGGTCAAATTGAACTTAGGGAGCCCTTGCACGGATACGGGCGATAAAGGTGGCTAGCCGATAAGGCGAAACATCGTTTCACCTGCTAGGCGATACACCTTGACGGCCCCGGTAGGAATATTCGCATAACATCCAGGGTCTCGGTGGACCCGTCCCAATCTCAGTCACCCGTAGCAGCAAGCCGAAGCAACGCAGCAGCAGCAAGGAGGAAGCGACGCAATAGCAGAAGCGACGCAGCAGAGGAAAGCGACAACGGGCAACAAAACAGTAGCAATAAGGCTATATTTTGAAAATGAATAAGCCAGCACCAACCTAATCCTTTCTGGCGTTATCCTTTGGTCACGGACAGTCACTCAATATAAATTTGGCGGAACTAAATCACAACCTCTCTGCGCTAGCCGCACGTTTACGTAGCGAGCACGAAATAAAGAATCAGGTCGTTACAATACAAGGCCGGCGGATCAACACAACAGCAGTCAGCCAATCCCAGGACAACAAACCGTGAACATCAATCCGTCCTCCGCGATCTACCAAAAAAGAACCATCTTCAAGGATCCTCAAAGGAGGATCCCACAGTCAACAATCATCGAAGCAAAGCAGCAACGAGGGGCGACGCAACAGAGGAAAGCGACAACAAAACAGTAGCAATAAGGATATATTTTGAGAAATAACAAACCAACACCAACCTAATCGCGTTATCCTTTGGTCACGGGCAATTACTCATTGTTAATTTGGTGGAACGAACTCACAACCTCTCTGAGCCAGCCGTAGCGAGCACAAAATAAAGAATCAGGTCGTTACATCTGCGCCCAAGAATGATTGTCCTGACCAAGGAAACAAAAGTTCCGAGATGGGAAAGTCATGGATTTATAATCTCAGGAAGGACGACTTCGACGAGGTGAGCCATGTTCTGGGAGTAGAACTTGAAGGCTCAGTCGATTCAGTGAGGAAGACTCTGGGAGACTTCGTGGACCAAACGGCAGAGGAGTCGGACATCGTCGACTTGGTAACGGGCCTAGAGAGGAAATTCCGGAAATCACACCAAAATTCAAAATCACAACCCCGAGTAGCGACCTTGGATGTGTTTAGCATAGCAAGCAACGGCCAGCAGCGGAAGAGTAGCCGGGAAAGGAAGGAGAGTACCAGGACGCTCACGCAGGACTACGCAAAGCCAAGCAGGTCCGGGAGTGAAATTTCTGCTACGACGGAAACGACAAGCCCTTGAAATTTTTGGAGCAAGTAGAGTGGTCAGTAAACCAGATCCCACGAGCAATGTCGGAGCTGCTACAAGGTAGAGCCTTGAAGTGGTTCATCGCAAACAATCGGCACTGGGAGACCTGGGGAGACTTCATATACAGCTTCCAAAATTACTTTCTGCCCCGAGGATACATGGCTAAGCTGGCGGACCAGGGCAGACAAAGGAAGCAAGCCTACGGGGAAAGCTTCAAAGTTTTATGGTGGACATGCAGACCCTGATGCGGCCACTGAGAAGAAATTCCGGAAAATGCCCACTCCAAAATTCAAGCTCACAACCGCAAATGCCGAGGGCCTGATAGCGAGCTTGGATGTGTCGAGCATCGCAAGCCATGCATGTCGGCAGCGGGAGAGTAGCCGGGAAAGAAAGGAGAGTTCCAGGACGCACTCGCAGGACTACGCGAAGGTGGCAAAGCAGGTCCGGGAGTGGAATTTCCGCTACGACGGAAACGACAAGCCGCTGGAATTTTTGGAGCATGTAGAGTGGTCAGTCGTGACTTAGGTCTCGACATAAACCAGATCCCACGAGCAATGCCGGAGCTGCTACAAGGCAGAGCCTTGAAGTAGTTCATCGCCAACAATCGGCACTGGGAGACCTGGGGAGACTTTCAAAATTACTTCCTTCCCCGAGGATACATGGCTAAGCTGGCGGACCAGGGCAGACAAAGGAAGCAAGCCTACGGGGAAAGCTTTAAAGATTTCATGGTGAACATGCAGACCCTGATGCGACCACTAAATATGTCGGCTAACTCTGGAAAGGATAAAAGAAAACAGCACGCCGGCACTCCGGATGTTCATTCGCCCGTACGAATGTCGATATTTGGACACCTTGATGGCGTTGGCAGACGAGTTTGAGGACCAAGAACAGGCCAGGGTGAGGTGTGCAGGCGGTGCGGACGCACAACCAAGAAAAACAAACAATCCCGGCGGATACGTAGCGAATCCTACGCAGGCCTGCCACAGATGCGTGGGTCCAGATCACTGGGCTCAAGAGTGCTGAAGTCACCGGCTGACGTTCTGCTGGCGATGCGGAAATATAGGAGTTCGGACGGTTCAGTGCGGGTCCGGGTCCGGGTCGGGAAACGCCCAGCGATCACAGCCTCCGAGGGGCGGCCAAGGATCGCAAGGTGCTGCCTCGCGAAATTATTGGGCGACCTGCTGGCGGAAGAAATGCTACTGTCCGCCACAGTGCTCATAGGTGACAAGAAAATTAAGGCCACGGCAGCAGAGCGGGCGCATTTATGTATTTCTTATATATAAATATGCTGCTCGCTGTTGACAGCGGCTAGCTCAAGAGAGGTAGTATGTACTGGTAGTATACGTGCAGTCAAGGCATGGGAATCTGCTGACTTATGCACTTATGGTCTTCAAGGCAGAGCTCGGCTGATCGTGTTACGGTTAACACGAACCATGCCTTGTGTTTATGTAAACACATGCAACAAAGTTTTGCAGTGCGTATCCCTTAAGTACTCTTGGTACAGTGGGTACTGGTTATATGTGTACATACTACACAGCTGGCGGGCAGTCTGCAGGCGGCAGGAAGGGTCGGACCCACGAGAAGGCAAGTACGGATGGCAGACGGTCGCTTCAGGGAAATAAAATCACAGCTAGAGACCAAAATCGGACTTGGCACGAAAACAGTGATGATTTTACCAGGGCTGATCGACTCCCTGGTGTTGGGATGGAATTTCCTCACCAGAATCGGGGCCGAAGTCGAGTGCGCAGGACACAGCGTGTCGATACCGACAAAGGATAGACGAGGAGGATGTCTGGAGGAGAAACTGTCGGTGGTAATAGTGGAAACACCCAAACAATTCGAGGAAAAGGATGTGGATGGGTTTCTAAAAGCCGAGTTGAAAAAACTGGAAGGCAGAAAGGGAACATCCAACGTGGCCGTACATAGGATCACCATGAAGGACGACCAACCAGTCAAACAGCGGTACTACCCTAAAAACCCGAAAAGGCAGGGCGAGATCGAGCCGTCTAGGAGTCCCTACAGCTCGCCAATAGTCATGGTGAGGAAACATACTGGTGTAATAGAATGATCCTTTTCCGCCATGAAGAAGAGAGGTACTCAATTTTTTGTAGTTCATGTTCTTTATTTAAAATTTATCATTTATTTCCTTTTTGGGTTTTTATACCCGTTACTCGTAGAGTAAAAGGGTATATTGTATTCGTGCAAAAGTATGTAACAGCTAGAAGGAAGCGTTTCCGACCCTATAAAGTATATATATTCTTGATCAGGATCACTAGCCGAGTCGATCTAGCCATGTCCGTCTGTCCGTCTGTCCGTCTGTCCGTCTGTCTGTCTGTCTGTCCGTATGAACGCTGAGATCTCGGAAACTATAAAAGCTAGAAGATTGGCATTTTGCATGTAGATTTTAGAAGTTCCTACGCAGCGCAAGTTTGTTTCAAAATGGTTCCACGCCCCCTTTAACGCCCACAATCGCTTATATACGATTTTAAAAATTTAAATATTTCGGAAAAGTAAAAATGCAGTTTTATTGTGTTTATCAATACCTATCGAAATGTAGAAGAAATTTTTCAAATCCGACCATTCGTTAAAAAGTTATGCGTGATCAAAGTTTCTATCTCCATCTCCCTCGCACTCCCTTTACCTGAGTAACGGGTATCTGATAGTCGGGGCACCCGACTATAGCGTTCTCTCTTGTTACAAATTTATTTGATTATTTCGGAGCAGCCGTTGTTGCCGCTCCGAGCTTGAAGGTGTTTCTTCTTTAAGCCCCATTTACTTAGGAGCTAAAAAGGTCTAAGTCTCGTAGCGGCGCTGCCAACAGCGGCAGCGGAGAGACGTCCTATATATTCTTAAGTATATAGCTATGGTCACTTAGTCTGGAGCGCGGAGGTATATGCACATAAATGAGGTCCGCTCGTGTTGCACTTATGCTAGCACATGCACTTTCAGCGTGTGGGCCAAGGCACAGCGAGCGGTTCGTATTTCGGGCACTTAGGTTGATGACCGAGACCCTAAATTGTATAAACACTGTGACAAAGTGTTATAGTGCGTGCCCTTTTAGTACTCTTGGTACAGTGGGTGGTCGATATATATATTTTAAATGTGTGCATACTACACTGGGAAGTGGAAGCTGTGTGTAGATTTCCGGCAAATAAACGCGAGGTCCGTGAAGGACGCATACCCAATGACGTTGATAAACTACATTCTGGATGATAAACTACATTTTCCAGTGGAAGGTGATTCCATATTGTCTACACTCCGCGTCGGGAACATTCCAGCAGGCATTGGATCAGATCATTGGACCGGCAATGATGCCGCACGCTTTCGCGTATCAGGCCGAGGCTAGAGGAACACATGGAAAACCTAATGGAAGTGTTCAGTGGACTACGGTCTGCCAACCTAAAAGTATACGCTGAAAAGTGCAAATGCCGCCGTCTCTGCCTCTGTTGCTGCTTCTGCTAACGTTCTTTTTTATAATTGGTTGCTGCTATTCTTCGCTGTCGCTGTTGGCCAATTCATTCAAGTTATAGTTTTTGTTGTATGCACTTGGCCAAGTTCGATCAATTTTGAAAATTGGCTATTCTGCATTCCCACGATCGCTGAGCGAAAGGTGCAAGCTCAGCGCACGTGGCTTACTTCGTGTGAACTTATTGGGGACATTTGTTGTGCAACCAATGCTTACTCTTACTTATGTCTGGGTCTTCATATAATTTTAGGAGTTAACTCTTCCCTCCTTAAACGCGACTGTCATCGGTCGCAACGACGTAGAGAATAGGTCCAGAATATGGGGGCTTTTCTTGCGTTTCTGGCACGGTAGCTGATGTACTTTCCGTTTATTTACGTCTTCGTAGGAGTTCCGTGATCGATCCTATGATTAGTAGAAGTATAATGATGGCCGATCCGTAGCTAACGGAAGATTCTATAGTTGTTTTGCTTCTTAGTTTTTCCAGCGCTTTTGTGTTGTTTATATTGAGTTCCTTGACCATTTGTAGTGAGAGAACTTCCTCTAACTTCGCCTTTTCTCCCATTAGTTGGAATAACGGTGGTTCTGGTTCGACTAAGTTGACTTCTTTTGATTTGTAAGTATTCTCGCCAATAGTTACTGTTGAATTACGGTATTGTATTATAAAGGAGCCTTGCAGTTGTAGAAGTTTTTCGTCTAGAGAGACTGGCCCATTAAAGTCGTTCAGTAGTATGGTGCCTGGCAGTATATCCTCGAAATCTGTGATGTGTTGAGCGTTTACGCAAGTATCATTGCTTAAATTGAACAAATTTTCTGAATTACAAATTGTCTTATCATTTTGGAATTCGCAAGGTTTTTTAATTGCAAATAATTGTCTCTTACACTCTAACAAATTTTCGTATATTATATCATTGATTATTTGGGCTTTTTTTATTGCTTTAATTTTTAAAGTTCTACAATTATCTGTTTTAATAGTTGGGAGGCTAATAATATAGATGAGGTCGTTGCCATTTGTGGCTAACTTAACTTTAGCAAATTCCAATAATTCCTCTATGTTAAAAAATAAGTCGTTTTCTTTTTTAAAGATATCTTCCACTACTGTGGTTTCTGTGCTTGTGAATACAAAAGAGTTTATTGTGTTAGATTTGGCCCATGTAATTGCGTATATTATATTGGTTATTTCTTCTTTTATTAATTGAATTTTATACATTAAAATATTTGCTTTCTGATTTACGATTTCTTCCGAGCTCTGGGTAACTTTTAATATTGCGTTAGTTGCATTAGTAAGTTGGTTAATTTTTTGTTTAATTAATCTGTTAATTACTACTTGTTTATTGTCGTTTTTTAATTGCTCATTTATCTTATTTTCTAAGATCTCGTAATCGTGGTGGTCTGGTGATCCCGCCAGCCATTTCCATGCAGTACCTATTGCTTCTATTGTCCTTTTTTGTCTTTTTTGTGTTTGAAGAATGCGTAAATCAGTATGAATCTGTTTTAATTCGTATGAGAGATAGGGGTGTAATGGATGAGATGAGGTGAGTGAATGAAATGAATCTTCTAACTTCGCCAGAGTTTCTTCATAGCTGTGTAAGTTAAAGATGTGGATGATTTTAAATGTTCCGTCTTGCTTAGCCGCTAATCCGGTTTCGAGTGAGATGATTTGTGAGTTGGAATAGTCGAGCACTGTGGTTATCCCCAGGCATGTTGGTAGAAATAGCCTGAAAAATTATGTTCTTATATTATTTTTATGTATGATTTTTCCGGTTTGTGTTTTAATAGTGGTCATTTTGTTTTCTGCCACTTTCTCAGCTTTGTATCTAAGTGTAAGTTTAGTTCCTATCCTTATCTATTTTTACGTGGACTACATCGCCAGGTTTAAAAAGCTTTGGTTGTATTTTGTCTCGATTGTGATATTCGAGGTCGGCTGTTTGTTTCTTCTGGATTTTCTGTTTAATTTCTTCTCGATTTTTTTCTATGGGTTCTACTGAACTGGAGATTGTGCTTCTAAAAAATATATTTATGGGGCTTTCTTTTGTTACAGAATGGATCGATTTATTATATTCTTGAACTACTTTAAGAATTACGTCCTCAAATGTCATGCTCCCGTCTTTTTTGAGGCACCGCATGATTTCTGATAGGGTTGAAATCTCTCTATTTGTCCATTACTTGTCGATGCATACGGAGCAGTCTGTGCACTTTTGAGTTCTAACATGAAGTTGATTGCCACTGAGCCTAATGAGCGTTCGTTGTCCATTATTATTCATTTCGGCATACCGAAAGCAATCAACATCTCCCTCAACGGATTTTTAATATCTTCAGATGCCCTTGACTCTAAAATTTTTATTTGAGCATATTTAGAAAATTTGTCAATACCTGTTAAGATTCTATGTTTTTCTGTAATATAAATATCAATGTGAACTATTTCTCCTGGATAATTAGGAATGGGGGTTGGTTGGATTTCTCCTCTTGGGGGGTGTCTATCATATTTTGATTCTTTACAAGTTTGACAGGCTTGAACTATTGCTAGGATTTTCTTTATTGCTTGTGGAAAAAAATAATTTTTTAAAATTTATATTTTATTTTCTTTTGCGTCTGTATGGGCTCTTTTATATTCGAGGGTAATTATTTCCTTTTGTTGAAATTCTGAAGTTAAGTCGTCTATTTCGTTTTGGTTAAACCTTATATGATTTGAAATAGGTGGGGTAAATGTTTTGAATTTTTCCCATTAATTCTTCGAATGTAATGATTCCGTTTATAGCTTCTGGTCAAGTCTGGTAGTTAGAAATGCTATAAGTTTTTCTTGTGTAAGAATTTTGTTTAATTATATGTGTGTAGTATGTTGGAAATGGTATTTCAAAACTATAGGAATCTGTGTCAGCTGTCAGTAAGTATATCTGGTTTTTAAATACATTGATTGGAGCTTCTACCGAAAATATGAGGTTGTGTAATATGCTTTCGTCGCTATGGTCTGATCCTGAAAATCTGATTGAATTTATTTCAGCGGGGGCCCGGGATAGCGAACCCGCTGCCACGTTAGCTACTCCGGGCGTGTACCTGATCTCGTGGTTATACTCGCCAATGAGATCTCTCCAGCGTTTTAGCTTAGCGTTGTGATTATTTACGCTATTTGAAAAACTCAAGGGTTGGTGATCCGTGTATATTACCACCTTCGAATACCCGTAAAGGTAATGTCTTAAGCTTTGGAGAGCCAAAACTATAGCAATCTCCCTATGTATTCTCTCAGTATGTCATCTAAAGCTCTTTGAAAAATGGATGGGGAATTTTTTAGACCGAAGTCCCGTAAATTCATATTTCCCGCCGTTTACAGCGAATGCTGTTTTCTCTATGTCCGTGTCTTTTAATGGTATTTGGTGAAAACCACTCTTGAGGTCCAATACCGAAAAATACTTGTTGTCCCCAAGTTGTGCAATAATTTCGCTAGGGATCGGATACCGATCTGAGATAGTAACTTCATTAAGTTGCCTATAATAGATTACTAATCTGTACTTTTTTTCTTCGGACTGACCGGACTTTTTCGGAACTGCCCAGACTGGTGCATTATATGGCGATCTTAAAGGTCTTATAATGCCATCTTTTAGCATCTCGTTTATTTGTTTTTCTACTTATTGTTTTAAAGATATTGGGTATGGGTAATGTTTTCCATAAACTGGGGAATCGGACGAAGTCCTGATCTCACCTACTACTTTAGTTGTGTATGCTAACTTTGTATCAGGATCTGCAAAGAGAGTTTTGTGACTTTGTACGAGGAGATTTATAATTGATTTTTGAGACTCGATCATATGGCTGATTTGCGGTCCAATGGTATTTACTGCTTGTGTTGCTAATTGGTGAATTTTAATTTTGCGTTTATTTCCAAGAATTATTGTATCGTTCTTCACATCTATAATGGCACCTAGGCTTTTCATTGTGTCATTACCCAGTATACCGTGAAAGGTTTTTAATGTTTCTAGCAAAAAAAATTTAATGGGTGTATCTGAAATTTTAGGGAGCTTAAGTATTGCGTGTTGTGTTTTTTTAGTTGTACCTCCGACTGCGCTAACGGAAAATTTTTTCTCATTTTGTTTTGGTTTTGGTACTAATTGGTTTTAAATATAATTTTGATTTGAGCCCGTGTCTATTAAAAAATTTTAGGATTTTTCCGTTCCCCGTGGTTACTTTAAAGTAAGGCAATGAGGAACGATTTATTCTAAAAAAATAAAGCTCGGACATATCTATGTATTCCTGCTGCTCAGTATCGTTTTGCCATACATTTTCTTCCTGAAGCTCGTTTACATTATTTTCTTCTACCAACCGATAATACTCTTGCTCTGGGCTTGGTGTAGTTTCTTCTGAATTTTGTTGTGCGGTGCTTTCTGTCTCTGGCTGAATATGGAATTGCCGTGGCATTTTGTTAGTGTTTGTAACGTTGGAAGCACTGAGAGGTCTTTTGGGTTGCACCAGTTACTGGTACCCATTGCATTTGGTTCGGGTTATGATAGAATTTTGGATGGAAGTTTTGTTTGACGGCTACCATCCTATATGGCTGTTGGGGTTTTGGAGGTAGTAAAGGTGCCTTCCCTAAATATGGAATTTTCGGTGTTTGACTATTCCTAGTGTTCTGATTCTCAAGTAGACTGCACAGATGTAGGGCGTGTCCTAAGTCATGTGGCTCTTTAATGGCCAGTAGTTGGGCTAAGTTGCCGTTGAGGCCTCTGACAAAGGTGTCTAAGGCTTTTTCTCTGTACATGGCTGTCAGAGATTGCACAGTTTCTTGTGAGGCATCTAAGTTGCCAATTTGGTTTAGAATTAGTGATAACTGTTGGTACACTGCCTGATAATAATCGACTATACTATCGCTACCTTGATTAAGAGCATAAAGCTGATATTCGAGAGTCTTTAGGTCACGTTTGTCAGCAAAATGCTCTGTTATACATTTTGAGATAGCTGTCCAGTCTAAGGGGGTATTATAGGATTCTAGTACTGCGTCTGCTTATCCGATGATTTTGTTTTGGATTGCTAAAATAATTCCATAATATTTTGGTGAGCCGATTCTCATTTCGTAGATTTTAACACCCTTTCTACATTTTTTTATACCCTTGCAGAGGGTATTATAATTTTGGTCAAAAGTGTGCAACGCAGTGGTCTCCTTCACTCCGACCCTATAAAGTATATATATTCTTGATCAGGATCACCTCCTGAGTTGATATAGCCATGTCCGTCTGTCCGTCTGTCCGTCTGTCTGTTTCTACGCAAACTAGTCTCTCAGTTTTAAAGCTATCGAGTTCAAACTTTGCACACACCCTTCTTTCCTTTGCACGCAGTATATATGTCAGAACGGCCGGGATCGGTCGACTATATCCTATAGCTGCCATATAACTGATTGATCGGAAATGCCATAACTTTGGTGTTTGTAAAGTTAGGAAGCTGGAATTTCCTATGGGTTTTATATTTGGCCAATCAATCCGACCTACCAAATTTCATAAGGATCGGCCGACTATATCCTATAGCTGCCATATAACTGATTGATCGGATATGCCATAACTTTGGTGTTTGTAAAGTTAGGAAGCTGGAATTTCCTATGGGTTTTATATTTGGCCAATCAATCCGACCTACCAAATTTCATAGGGATCGGCCGACTATATCCTATAGCTGCCATGTAACTGATTGATCGGAAATGCCATAACTTTGGTGTTTGTTAAGTTAGGAAGTTGGGATTTTCTATGGCTTTTATTTTTGGCCAATCAATCCGACCTATCAAATTTCATAAGGATCGGCCGACTATATCCTATAGCTGCCATATAACTGAACGATCGGAAATGCCATAACTTTGGTGTTCTTAAAGTTAGGAAGTTGGGATATTTTATAAGTATTAAGAATGCATCATATGAATAATTTTGGAGAATATAATATATAGAGTATTCTGCAAGGGTATATCAACTTCGGCTCCGCCCGAAGTTAGCTTTCCTTTCTTGTTTCCATGATGAATATTCGCTTTTGTTTCCCGAAAAATCTCTAAGTGTCCGCACGATGTCTGGTAATTTGTCTAAGTCACTAAGATTGTGCGCTAATTCTCTTTTAATTGTTTGGTCTGTATACTTGGAAAAATCTTTATTGGGATTAAGTATTTCTTTAACTAAAGAAAGTGTCTTTGACTTTCAAAGTGAACGGTCGTGTTTTTTTTCTGCGCTTCGAATTTTGCATTTTGTTTTCGTTTATTCCCATCGGTGGGTTTTATCAAAACAATTCTAATTCGCTTCCGGTTTATTTAAACATAATTTTAAACTCCGTTCGCTTCGCGAGTGCTCTTTGTATTTAATACTAATTAATTGTCTTAGTTATTTCGTAATTCTTATCTGTGTTTTCTTTTCCTATATCCCCGCCGTTTCGCTTTTGTGCATGCACTTTTACTTACGCTCCCGCTCTCTTGCTCTCTTTGCTTTTGAAAGTTCTAGGCGTGCAGTTTCTGCGCTCTTGCGGTACTTATAACTGCTCGCTTATAAATTTCAATTTCGCTTTCTTGGTACAGTGGTAAATAAATAAAATGAATAATAAAAATTTAGTCTGCTTCTGCAAAAAATGCAGCCTCGTAATCAGGGCTGACCAGTCTAATATGACTTGCTGGCTGTGTGAAAATATGGTGCACACCAAGTGCGCCGGTTTTACTGGCCGGACAAGTGATGACCTTCAAAGGGGCCCAATTTGCAGTTTTGTTGTGACGCTTGTGTCGAGGTTACGAACGAGATGAAATCGTTCATGCGCCAAACTAAAGGCGGCCTGATGGGACTGATTAGCTGTTTCGGAGTGGCTAGAGATAGTTTTCGCCGAGCTGATGATCTCCTATCTGCGCTGGACTCGCAGTTTAATAGTCGTAAGCTATTAGAAGAGTCCCCTAAGCGCAAAAAGGCCGCTGGTGGTCAAAAGAACAACAGAGCATTCCGGCGGATCAGCAGCTGATTTCAGCAAACCCTCAAATGTTGCTAAGATCAGCAGCTAAAAAAGATTCGGTATCCGAACAATCCGTTACAGAATGCATGCAACCAGGGACTTCTAAAAATTCCGATTTGTCCGGAGTGGTTTCACAATTAGTGGATCCACCTATCTCTCAGAATGTAGCATCACCACCACAAGGGACTACTGAGTCCGGACAACCGGCTCAAGTTGGTTTTGCAGAAACAATGTCTGCTCCACCAAAATCCCTTACAGTGGTTCCACTAAAGAAACTAATTTTCGTTTCTCGGCTTTCCCCTGATCAAACATCTTCTGATGTATTGTCTTATATACAAGACAAAACTAAAGCCGATTGTAATAGTGTAAAGGTGGAAAAGTTTAAGTTTTCTTATGCTAGAGACATTTCATCTTTCAAGATAACTGTCCCTAACGAGCTTTTTGAAGCCATATGCTCGGGCGACTTTTGGCCGGATAATATGGTTGTAAAAGAGTTCGAGGCTAAGATAAAGAAGAAGGGGCCCGTGGGAGTAAAACTTCCTAGTCGAGGCCAAACCAGTGTACCAATTTCAAAAAACTAACTTCTAACCTCCTTCTTTCCTATCAGAATGCAAGAGGTTTGCGTAGCAAACTCACTAAATTGTATTCTGATAGCCTTTCCTTTGCATCTCATATTATTGTGTTCACAGAAACCTGGTTAAAGCCGGAGATCTTTAGCTCCGAAGTTTTCCAGGTAAGTACACAATATATAGGTATGACCGTCCCTCTAGACGGGGAGGTGGAGTCTTAATTGGAGTTGATTCAAACTTCCCGTCTGAGGAGTTATTTTTTGATGAATTCAATACCATTGAATTTATTTGTGTAAAGTTATCGCTTCCTGGTAACTTTATATACATAACTTGCTCATATATTCCGCCGTTGTCTGAACTTCCTGATTATTTAAATCACCTATCCGTTATTAAGTCCGTTGCAAATAAGCTTTCCGATAGGGATCAGTTGATAGTTCTAGGTGATTTTAATATACCTGGAGTTACTTGGTCCACTGAGGATGGATCGAATATCTTACTACCTATAGCAGAACATGATTTTATTGATGGCCTGTTTGACATATCTCTATCTCAAGTAAACCATGTTCGAAATTCATTAGGTCGCCTACTTGATTTGTGTTTTGTATCGAATCCTGAAGGTGTGTTTCTGTCCAGAGTAGCACCACTCACGCAACCTGAAGATCCATATCACCCAACAATCGAACTTTCATTTGATACGGCTAGAGTTATAGAAGAAAAATCAGAAAAATCCAAACGAATGCATTGTTTTCGCAAGGCAGACTTTCTGAGGCTAAATAATTTTATTTCTGGCTTTAATTGGTCTGATCTTTACTTATGCATTAATATGTCCGATGCAGTTAATGTTTTTTACACTGCAATAAACTCATTTTTTAATTCCTGTGTTCCGTGGTACTATCCGTCAACTTCCAATAAATCACCTTGGTCTAGCAAAGAGTTGACACACTTAAAAATGTAAAGTCCAGACTTTTTAGGAAATATAAAAATACCGGTTCTCAATCTGTTTTTACTAGATATTTAAGTGCTCGGTCAAGATTTACCGTGCTTAATGCTCAGTGTTATAATAGTTACTTAAACCGTTGTAAGGTCCAGTTCTCTCAGGACCCGAAACAGTTTTATAATTTTGTTAACACCAAGCGTAAATCTAATTCTTTTCCTTCCTCGCTGTCGTTCGAAAACATGACGGCAACCACAGATCAGGCAATAGCCGATTTATTTGCCCAATTTTTTCAAACGACTTACGCTACTTCAGATTATTCATTACAGCCTTATTCTTACACCATGTCCAAGTCAAACCTCATATTCTGTCCCACTTTAACAGAAAGCTCTCTTCTTTGGATCTTCTTCGTATTAAGCCTGTTTATTCGCCAGGGCCCGATGGTATTCCTGGGTGCGTGCTTAGGTATTGCGCTAAGGCCCTGTGCAAACCTCTTCACAAGTTGTTTACCTTATCTCTAGAAACCTCCCAATTCCCAAATATTTGGAAGGAATCATTTGTTATTCCTCTTCTCAAAAAAGGTAACAAGTTAGAAGCCAGTAACTACAGAGGTATTTCTAAGTTGTCAGCTATTCCTAAGCTTTTGAAAAAATTATTACTCCTCATTTGCAGCACCTTTGCAGATCAATTATTTCTCCGTGTCAACACGGATTTATAAAACGTAGATCCACAATCACAAACCTTCTAGAGCTCACATCATTTGTGATAAAAGGCTTCAATCGTAGTTTTCAAACAGACGTCATTTACACTGACTTTAGTAAAGCATTTGACTCTGTAAATCACTTACTTCTCATTCAAAAACTTGACCTTTTAGGTTTTCCAGTTGATCTGCTTAAATGGATTTCAAGTTATCTAAATGGCAGGTCACAAAGGGTCCTTTTTAAAAATTCAATTTCTGAAATTCTCCGTGTTACCTCCGGTGTCCCACAAGGGAGCCATCTGGGTCCATTACTTTTTACATTATTTATTAACGATCTTCCATCAATTATAAGTCATTCTCGCGTACTTATGTACGCAGATGATGTTAAGTTGTGCCTGCAGTATAAGGACATTTCCTGCCATTTAGACTTGCAATCCGATCTAGATAATTTTCAAAACTGGTGCCGAGTTAATTTACTAAATTTAAACGGTTCCAAGTGTAAGCTGATGACTTTTTATCGGGCCAATCCGATATACGCGACTTACACGTTAAGTGGCAGCTCTTTGGATAGAATAACTCTTGTAAACGATCTTGGCGTTCTCTTGGACCCTAAACTAAAATTTTCTAATCACATTTCGTCCATGGTTAATAAAGCCAGAGGAGTGCTTGGATTTATTAAAAGGTGGTCAAAAGAATTCGATGATCCTTATTTGACTAAAACTTTATTTATTTCGCTAGTCCGTCCGATTCTGGAGTATGGGTCTCCCGTCTGGAGTCCACAATACGGAATACATATTGGTCGTATTGAATCCGTACAAAAAAACTTCCTTCTTTTTGCTTTACGGCGCCTAAACTGGGATGCAAACCTTATCTTACCTTCTTATTCTAGCAGACTTCTTTTGATTAATTTACCAACCCTAGCCAACCGTAGAACGATGCTTGGTACTATCTTTATTTATAACCTTATACATGGTGATATTGACTGCCCCGACTTGTTAAGTCGGCTAAACTTTCTGTGCCAAGTAGATTAACTAGAAATTATTTTCCCCTAATTTTAAATCATTGTAGATCTAACTATGCCTTGCATGAGCCTTTCAGAGTATTATGTTCTGACTATAATAGACTTTTTCCTGTAATATCAAATCTTGACTCTCTGCCGCTCCTAAAACGATTGATACTTGCTTCATTGGCACAAGATTGATCTAACTATTACTTTTTCCCCGGACCTTTACCTTTATTTTCCTATCTCGCGTCTATCTTATCGCGAATCGTGCCGTACGATACACGGCTGCGCCCCTCGGTCGGTTGGGCGGGTAAGTGGGCCGTGGGACTCCGCGCGAAAAAAAAAAAAAAAAAAAAAAAAAAAAACTAGGCTGCTTAGATTTGCCTCTAGGACAGTTTTAATTTTTTCCTCGATGTCTCTCTCGGTCATGATTCGCGGGGTTGATTGTGCGTTACTAACTGATTACTCAGAATTCGGAAGGTTATTAATTAAAGAAATATAGTGTGGGTCTTTGATTATTGTGTAAATTTTTGACTTTTTTGTCTGTGAATTTTTTCTTAAAGCTTAATTTCTTAATTTATTTTTGTATAGTATTTTAAATATTTTTCAATTTAAATTTGTTTCCTTTGTTAGGTTGCTTAAAACTATTATTACAGTAATAGCATATCTCGGAGTGCTCTCGTGACGACAGGATCGACAGATTCCGGTTTATCCCACGCTGCAGCGATCTCTCCTGAGTGTGGGTTTACTAGGGGGCCTCCTCTGTACCTTACTCACGTTCCCTCCGAACGGATACTAAAGGGATCACGGCGATAAGTTTGGCCTGATTAGTCCGCTAGGCTCAAGTCCTGTTTTTCCAGGAGTGACAATATAGTAGCTTTTTTTTAAAAGGCACTTTCGCACTTCGGGTCTCGGATTTTTCTTTTTCACTTCTCGCGGATTAGGCGGAGGTTTAAACGAAACGCGAGAGTTTTTTACTTTCCCGAACTTCACGAGGCGCGGAACTTGTTATCCTTTCGCGGCTTTTAATCAGGTCCCTGTTCAGGCGCCAGTTAAAAGATTGATTATAATTTTATCTAAAAAAGTCAATCTTTTCTTTATTGAGTTGGATTAAGAACTAACTTTAATTAAGCTAAACAATTATTCATTACGACTACGCGTCGTTCCATCGCTGCCGCCGTCTCTGCCGTTGTTGCTGCTTCTGCTAACGTTCTTTGTTATTATTGGTTGCTGCTATTCTTCGCTGTCGCTGTTGGCCAATTCATTCAAGTTATAGTTTTTGTTGTATGCACTTGGCCAAGTTCGATCAACTTTGGAAATTGGCTATTCTGCATTCCAACGATCGCTGACCGAAAGGTGCAAGCTCAGCGCACGTGGCTTAGTTCGTGTGAACTTATTGGGGGCATTTGTTGTGCAACCAATGCTTACTCTTACTTATGTCTGGGTCTTCATATAATTTTAGGTGTTAACTTATGTATATTCTTTATTTTTTTTTTGTCAATGGCTTATAGTACATATATTTGCTCTTAAAACAACGATATAGTGGACTGTATTTATTATTAGTTTTTTATGTTTTTGTTTATTTTGTTTGATCTCAAATGTTAACATTTCTATGACTGGCAATGGACCGGCAAAGGTTAATGCTTGTAGTCTTTGTCTGAAAGCACATTTTCGTATAAAATATATTATTAAAATTATCATAATTACTAACGCAATCATTAATCCAGCATGTCCGGAAATATGATCGAAATACAGATCTTTCAAGTTGTAATGATGTTCTTTCATGTATTTAATTTCATTATTTAATCGTTCAATTTCAACAGTAGGATTTAATGTACAATATGGCGCAATACTTAACACCCACTGCTGAGGCAGGTCAAACAACTGTATTTGAGAGCCAGTACATTGCAGTCTGACTTTGGTATTGATAGGAACTTTAATCAACCAACTACTTTTTTTTCCAGCTCTACCCAGTAACTTTAAAAATCTACGATTTGTTTGTAAATTCGATTCGCAGCTCTATTTGGCTTTAGCGGCTAAATCTCGCATGCGTTGTCATTCGCAGAATTCCAGGGCCAACTTCCTTTGCATATCCTTTTATTCGGTTGCCATTACTGGCATTGATTTAAGGTTGCTTCAGTCATTATGTGATAAGAATCAATCTTAAAATTAAAAATTAAATATTCGGAAGTTGTATGCACCATGATCATCTGATCTTCATTCCTAATTGGCACTGGAATGAGTTTGAATAATTTAAACGGATGCCTACTAAACAGAGGCATCTTAGCGCTAATAATTAGTTTGTCGTCGATAAACAATCCCCTGGCTGTTAACAGCGTATATACTTCCTTAAGCCCTGTCCCTGACCGTTTCCCCGGAATTATTAGATTTTCCGAAAGACTTTCTTGAATTTTCGCTATCTCCTTTTTCATTTTTTTTTTCATGTATTGGCCGAAGAATATTTGTATTCAGCCGACCATGAATAATATCGATTAAAAGGCTAATGATACCTGTCTGCACCTTTTCACCTTCTTCAATCAGGGAGCTCAGTTGTTTTGTTACCATAAAGAACTTTATCGATTCCTTATATACATAATAATTTTCTTTAAGAACTTCCGTCATGTTCTCAATTCTAATTTTCATACTCCTAAAATTTGCGTTAACGTCTTCGGTTGTTCTTTTTAATAAATTATTAGTTTAATCAACCACTGATGTTTGTTTCTGAACTAGTTTATCTATATTGTTTTGGTTGTCTAATAAATTCTTCATATTTTTTCTAATTGTTCTCTGTCATCCATATCCATTATGCCAAATAAAATATGATATAATGAACCCATGAACTCGAACGGGGCACGCTTGCTTCTGCATCTCGGCTGCATCATAAACAATTTATGGTTTTCTTCTAGTTCCGATAATTGACTTTGCATATTATCCAAAACAGACTACAAACCTTTCTTATCCCCTTTATGAGCGCATTACCTTTTGTAATCATCTTGAAATATGGATCCATTTTATAATAAATCATTAAATTCCAAGAAGTGCTTACTATTTCCACATCTCCCAATGGATCTAAATAAATTGCCGCAGTGCTATTAAGTTTTGAATATCAAACCTAGTCTTTTTAATAGTCGTCGGTGTAGCCCTTGATAACTGGCAAAGCAATGCAAGCAACATCAATATCAGCATACTGCCTAACTTTGAAAATCTAGGAGATACTCTTCTTTTAGTATCTGCGATCGGATATTTTACTGCGTCATCTGCTTCTTGTACACCAATTAAAGGGAAAATCTTTGTAATAGGTCTTGTAAATGAAGCTTCTGGAGTTTTGACTTTGACAACCCTAACACGATTGTCCTTACCTTTGTAAGTTTCTTCTACCGTTGCCATTGGCCATCTGGCTGGGTGGCAATTTTCATCCTTCAAGAGTAATACTTGCCCAGTTTCTATATTGGGGATATCTTTTTCCATTTATACCTTTGTTGCAGGGTATGCAAGTAGTCCTCCTTCCATTTCCTCCAGAAATCTCTTTTAATTTTTTTTTATTAATTTCTACCTATTTAAATCACCTATTTCCACCAACTCGTAGCAATGTCGAGGAACACCAATTTAATTTATTCTCCTGTGTTCGCGCACTTTGCGTGCTTTAAAATTTGTTGAATAGTGTAAGGCGGGAGCGGGAGCGCAATAAAGATCTAATCGCTCTCGCGAATTCGCCCCGTCTCTCGCCCCCTTCGTTAAGTTAGGCTTAAGCATTTTTATATTGAAATTAAAAGCCAGTGTTAAATCGAATCTGATCATCACCACACTCCTTTTCATCGTCGCTAATATTCTCAAATAAAAATTCGTCGCTTCTCCAATCAAGTCGCGTTTCAATTAATACAAAATAGTATTAATTTTTCATGGTGACCCCGACGTGATTATTGGAGTTTTCGCGATTTTAATTTAACAAAAAACAAAAAACAAAACTCGCGTCGGTACGGCAACAAAGTTTTCGTTTTCTTTGGAACTGCGTTGGAAGTCTGCTGAACCCTCCCTCTTGCTGCTGAAAATGGAAAAAAAGGAAGTCTCAAGCCCAAAATTGGCCGAGCAGGTATAGAGTGCGAAAAGTTGAAAGCTAATCTGTGGCGTTTTAATTGTGTTTTGGCCCATCTTTCAACTTTTTGCATTCGTGTGAAAAATTCGGTAGATAGCGAGCATTCTAACCAAGAAATAAATAAAACTTGCATGTACTAACAATTATAATTCTGATATATACATCCATACATATTTACATATTTCGAATTATTCATACATAAGTAAGTGAATCGCTTTGGACCAAAATAAAATAAATATTTGTCGGCATCCTGGTTTTTTTAAAAAATAAAATTCCCCCATTTCTCGTCGTTGTGAACACCAATTATAGCTGTGCAAAAAATTAAAAAGGCAAAAGTTGAGACTTGTGGAAAGTTATAATTCGAGAATTAAATCCCCGGCAAATTTTCTGCCGCGCATTTTCGTCAAATTTCCCTCGCTTTTCGCCATTTCCCGCGCTTTTAAGCGTCAGGTTTATATATTCGTTGCCCTTAGTTATCGGTCAGTGCATCATCCTCCGTTAGCATTGCGTTGAGCACCGCCAGCCGGACACACATACACACACACACAGACAACGCAGCCCGTTCTTTCGAGTTCTCTTTCGTCGTTTTCGTTTTCGATCGCTGGAACGGTGCAAGCGTTGCCGCTGCCTAAACGTTTGTTCGTTTTTTGGTGTTTGAGTTTGGCGTGTGCTCCCCTACACTACGTGCGCTCGGCATATTATATTGAATTATTAAATAATTTAGGATTCCTTAAATTAATTTTAAATAACTCCCCTACACTGCTTGCGTTCAGCTTATTCCTCTCGTTGGTTATTATTATTTAAATTTAATAAATTTAAAAACAAAATTTTTTTGTACACACTTACATATAATCGAAAAAAAAAAAAATAATAAATAAATTAAATTAAATTTAAAAATCTTCGAGACCAAAAAAAAAAAAAAAAATGCCAAAATCAGAAAGCAACAACCAGGAAATCGAAGAGTTGAAAAACCAACGAGATGGCTATATGAGGAGTATAGAGCGAACGCAAAGATATTTAAATGAGGGTCGATTCTCTTTAAATACGGTTGAGTTAGAATGTCGATTGGAAATCCTAAATACGCACATCGAAAATGCTTCGCTTATACAAAATAAAATTGAAGCGAAGGATGGAGATGATGAGTACCGCGAAGAGTTCGAAGAGACTGCGATAATAGCAAAATCGTTGCTAATTTCCCTAATTGCGGAAACAAAGCGTAAGAGCGTTGACAATTCCGCTCCGCCGGCAACGCGCACACCCCAATGCCGTTTGCCGAGCGTCGCTCTTCCAACCTTCAGCGGAAAGCATTCCGAATTTAAAAATTTTATAAGCCTTTTCGAAACTTTTGTTGACAAAGATGACACTCTGCACGATATCGAAAAATTCAACCATCTAATATCGTGTTTGGCGGGAGACGCGCTAGGAACAGTCAGGGCATTCCAAGTTACCGCGGATAATTATCCAAAAGCTCTGGCTAGCCTAAGGCGGGTGTACGATAATGATTGTTTAATTTTCTTTGACAATATATCGACACTGTTTAATCTGCCAAAGATTGCCCAGCCATCAGCTACCGCCTTGAGAAACCTGATCGACACAGTCACAGCGCTGTACGATTCTCTTTTGTCCATTGGGGATGACAAACGTATTACGAATGCCATCCTCATCCATCTAGTAATGGGCAAAGTCGATGCAGGAACTAAAAGAAAATGGGAAGAACAATTGGATTATACCTCGCTTCCTCTTTGGAGCGAGTGTGAGTCGGCCCTGAACAAGCGCTATCAGCATATGGTTGCCGAAGAAGCGTGTAAGCCAAAAATTGTTCAGCAAAGCCAGGCTTATCCAAAGAAGAATGGAAACAGGAGTTTTTCGTTTGTTGCTGCCATGGACGACCGCGAAGTATGTGTGTTTTGCAACTCAGCAGAACATCAAGTAGGAAATTGCACTGCTTTTGCTGCCCTAACAGTTCAGCAAAGATTCGATTTCGCAAAAAGGCTCCCTTGTGCATTAACTGCCTTCGTAAGGGCCACACGGTAAAAAGATGCAAATCGAAGAGATGCAGGGTGTGTAAGTCCTCACACCACACATTGCTGCACATTTATTCGCCATCAAATCTCGCGTTGCCACCTCCTCCTCAGCCCACGCTCTTGCAGAATACTCCATCCACTTCGCATGTTTTGCATGCGACTGCATCGGATAGAGTTATTCTTGCCACAGCCATCGTGAGCGTCCAAACAAAAAGTGGCGAATTAGTTTTGGCTCGAGCGTTGCTCGATTCTGGTTCACAAGTAAATTTTGTGACCGACGAGCTCGCTCAGAGACTTCAGATTAAGAGAGAGACGTGTGTTTGAGCTTGCGGGGCATTGGTAGAACTAATGCTCAAGCAACCAAGAAAATACACTCGATAGTCAAGTCGCTAGTGGGTAGCAATCAATTGTCGTCCGAATTTTACATACTAAAAAATATTTCTGGTTATCATCCGGATCAAACGGTGAACACCAGCGGCTGGAGGGTGCCAGAAAATATTCAATTGGCAGATCCATTCTTCTTCAAGCCCCAAAAAATAGACATGCTTATAGGCGCAGACTCGTTCTTTGAACTATTGTCAGTCGGCCAGATAAAGCAAGGGCCTGAGTTTCCCATTTTGCAGAAAACAGTTCTCGGCTGGATAGTGTCAGGGAGATGTGCCTCAGAAAAAATAAGAAATGCTGAAAAGTTGGTACATCTCAGCTGCCAGGAGGAAGTGTTGGAGTCAATAGACACAACCCTGCAGAAATTTTGGTCTGTGGAGGACTTGCCGCCCAAGGCCAAGGTCCATACTCCTGAGCAGCAACTTTGTGAGCAACACTTTGAGAAAAATACTCAAAGATTGTCGTCCGGAAGATTTTCGGTTCGTTTGCCGTTCAAATCTGACCCGAACACTCTTGGTTCATCATATGAAGTTGCGAAACGTAGATTTTTGTCGCTTGAAAGAAGATTATCCAAAGATCCTTCTTTAAAAAAGATGTATCTGGAATTCATGGAAGAATATGAAGCCATGGGCCACATGTCTTCCACTGACAATAAAATTCCAGACAGTTCGCACTATTTCATTCCGCACCAATGCGTACTGCGACCTCAAAGCACCTCGACAAAGTTGAGAGTGGTATTCGACGCCTCGAGCCGTACATCGACGCAGGTCGCGTTGAATGACATCTTGATGGTTGGCCCCACCATTCAAGAGGAGCTGTATTCGACCCTTCTTCGGTTCAGACTGCACAAGTTTGCGCTTGCAGCAGACGTAAAAAGATGTATCGTCAAGTAGTGGTTGACGAAGCTGACCGAAACTTTCAGCTCATAGTGTGGAGACGAGATCCATCTGAGTCTCTAAAAATCTTCAAGCTGAACACCGTGACTTATGGAACTTCGCCAGCACCCTATCTGGCGATTCGGTGTTTAATGCGGCTTAGAGAGATCGCGCAGGATTCGTGTCCAAAAGCCGCTAAGGTCATTCAGAATGACTTTTATGTTGACGATTTGTTGACTGGCGCCAGATGCGTTGAGGACCTGCTAAGCCTTCGAGACGAAGTTTCTCAGGTATTGCAAGAGGCAGGATTTGAATTGGCAAAGTGGTTTTCTAACTGCCCAGAGTTGTCCGCATCTGAAAGCGCTGTCATGCCGCTAACGGCAGACTCAGACGTAACTAAAACCCTTGGCGTGGTTTGGTTGCCGGGTAAAGATTACTTTCAATTTCGGTTGGATGACTCTTTCCTGGATCTTCGTGCGACAAAACGAAACATACTGTCGGTGACTGCCCGACTTTTCGATCCGCTTGGCCTATTGTGTCCTCTAGTGACTAGGGCAAAAATGTTGTTGCAGGAACTGTGGCTTCGAAAGTTAGACTGGGACGAGTCGCTGCCGATGCAACTGCAGACATCTTGGGAAGCCTTTAAGAGAACGCTATTGCAGCTGCCCAAGATCAAGGTATCGCGATTCGTTCATACAGACGCCAAAGTCCCGGCAGAAATACATGGTTTCGCTGACGCTTCCATGCGAGCATATGGAGCGTGCATCTACGTTCGCACTAGTACCGCTGAAGGTTTAAAAGTATCTTTATTGACAGCAAAATCCAAAGTAGCTCCCCTCAAGACGAAAACTTTGCCTCGCCTTGAGTTGTGCGCAGCTCACCTTCTTGCGGATCTTTATAATCGTGTAAGACCATTGCTCAATTTTCCGATTACAAAAGTGTTCCTCTGGACGGATTCGGAGATCACTTTGCATTGGATCAAAACGCATCCTTCGTCGTTGTCAGTTTTTGTCTCAAACCGAGTGGCAGAGATTCAAGAGTGGTCGGAAAAAGCAATCTGGAGACATGTCCCCACGAAAGTAAACCCAGCGGACATTGTGTCACGGGGATGTGACGTTGAGGAACTTACAGCTTCCATTTGGTTCGCTGGGCCGTCGTTTTTGCTCGATGCAGAAAAAGATTGGCCTCTAAATCGACACTTCGAAGTACCTGCTGATGTCGTGTCGATGGAATTACGCAAACCAGCATTGGCGCTTGTGGTAATTCCAGAGCCCAATTATGTGCTTCAGAAAATAGAATCCTTTTCGTCGCACATAAGGCTTCTAAGGGTTTTCTTGTGGGTCTTACGGTTTATTCAAAGGTGTAAAAAAGTGTCGCAGCCCTTTGAAAAAAGTATAACACCAAGAGAACTGAATTTTGCGTTCGAGAAAATAGTGGAAGTGATCCAATCACACGAGTTCAGTGACGACATGGGTAAAATTCGAAAAAATAAACCGGTAGCAACGAATATACAAAAACTAAGCCTTTTTCTTCAGGAGAAAAAATTAGATTGGTGTTCCTCGACATTGCTGCGAGTTGGGGGTCGGTTATTGAATGCTCCTATCCCGTACGAAGCCAAATTCCCGTTGTTGTTGTCGAAAGGCTCACAGTTTGTTAAAACGTACGTGTCCTACCTGCACGTTACAAATTGTCATGCTGGCCCTCGAGCTCTTGCGCAGGAAGTTTGCCGCAGAACAGTTCGTTCTTGCATTCGTTGCTTTCGGTGCAAGCCGCAACTCTTGACGCAAATCATGGGGAACTTGCCATCAGACAGACTTCGAGCTCTCCGCCCTTTTAATATCTGTGGTGTTGATTTTTGTGGCCCATTTAACACAACGTATCGTATCCGTGGCAAGCCACCGTACAAATCATACGTGGCATTGTTTGTATGTTTTGCGTCCAAAGCGGTCCACTTAGAGTTAGTGTCTGACCTCACCACTGATGCGTTTTTGTTGGCATTCCAAAGGTTCGTGAGTCGACGCGGGATTCCGGAGAAGGTGTGGTGCGACAACGCGACGAACTTCGTCGGAGCCGATCGCCACATGAGAGAGTTCCGGGCCCGTCTGGAGGAGCAGGGGGCGGTATCGCAACATTCGCGTTAAGAAAAGGATGCGAGTTTGCGTTCATACCGCCCAGAGCACCTCACTTCGGCGGACTATGGGAGGCAGGTGTGAAGTCTGCAAAGCACCTGTTCCTTCGGACGGTCGGCGAAGACATCCTGACCGCGGAGGAGCTCGGAACTCTCCTCACCAGCGTGGAAGCCGTGCTCAACTCCAGGCCCCTCGGAGCGATCAGCACGGACCCCAACGACGGCGAAGTCCTAAGCCCAGGCCATCTCCTGATCGGCGGGTCCCTCCTAGCTCCACCCTCAGCAGCGCTCGCGGACCAAGTCAGCCCAACCTGCTTACGACGATGGCGCAGTGTCTCGTCTCTCAGGCACAGGTTTTGGCAGCGTTGGTCCCGGGAGTACGTCTCGAGCCTCCAGGCAAAAAACAAGTGGCACCAGGAGGTCCAAAACGTCGACGTGGGAGCTCTCGTCGTCGTCGCCGAGGACAACCTTCCGCCGCAGCAGTGGATGACCGGGCGGATCGTGGCGGTGCACGTCGGCGCTGACGGCAAGGTCCGAGTGGCGGACGTGAAGACGAAGGATGGGACGAATCGGCGAGCGGTGCATAGGCTGGCGGTGCTTCCTGTGGCATGCTGAAGACGGCGGTCCTTCAGAGGGGGCGGTGTTCGCGCACTTTGCGTGCTTTAAAATTTGTTGAATAGTGTAAGGCGGGAGCGGGAGCGCAATAAAGATCTAATCGCTCTCGCGAATTCGCCCCGTCTCTCGCCCCCTTCGTTAAGTTAGGCTTAAGCATTTTTATATTGAAATTAAAAGCCAGTGTTAAATCGAATCTGATCATCACCACACTCCTTTTCGTCGTCGCTAATATTCTCAAATAAAAATTCGTCGCTTCTCCAATCAAGTCGCGTTTCAATTAATACAAAATAGTATTAATTTTTCATCCTGAATAAAGGGACTTAGCTAATTTCGTCACTGAATTCGTGAAATTTTATAATTTCAACAATAGAAAACATTCTCAATAGATATAGCCACGTCCGTTTGTCCGTCTGTTTGCGAGCTCAGTTTAAAAGCAAGCGATCTGAAACTTTTACAGTAGTCCTAAAACTTGCAGTGTAGAACCGCACCCACAGCTTCGACTCACAGCTCACCAGCCACGGGCACTGCGACTTCATTTCTACAACCGCAGCCACTGCAACAACAACATCAACGGTCGCCGTTACCAACAACGCGATTTCGAATGCGTTTGCAACTTCTGCAGCGCCGAATAAAACTACAAAGCCAATTGAAAGTACGAGTGCCAATATCGGCAATATCAAACAACAACAAGTGGGTCCGGCTATACAGACTGGCATGGATCGTTACATCCAAATCAAACGGAAGCTAAGCCCGCAAAATAAAATGGTTGGAAATAAACCAAAACAAAATTGCCCTAATAAAGGCAGCGAACAACAAGGGGCATCTAGTAACAACAGATTCGCCCTATTATCGGAAATCGAAAATAATCAATCCGAAGCTGGACAGGCTGTACAAAAGAAACCACCAATTTACATAAGGGAACAGAACTTAAATGCCCTAGTAAAGAAAATTGTTGCGCTGGTCGGGAATGACAACTTTTATGTTACTATTCTTGTTAAAGTAAATATTCATGAAACAAAACTTCAAGCTAAAACTGGAGAACAATTCAGAGCTGTAACCAATTACCTAGACGAGGCTAGGAAACCCTACTACACGTACCAGCTCAAGAGTAGCAAGGGCTTGCAAGTAGTGCTAAAGGGCATAGAGCCCGACGTATCCACCAATGAGATCAAAGAGACACTGAAAGAAAAAGGATTTTTCCCCAAAAATATTATTAATATTATCAACAGAAATAATTAAAGCCGCAACCACTCTTTAAGGTCGAACTGGAGCCAGAAAGCAGAGCCTTGAAGAAAAATGAAGTGCACCCGATCTACAAACTGCAATTCCTGTTGCATAGAAGGATTACTGTTGAAGAACCGCATAAGCGAAATGGTCCGCTGCAATGCACAAACTGCCAAGAGTATGGACACACCACAAACAACTGCGGGCTTCGTTCAGTCTGCGTAGCTTGTGGTGGCTTCCACAACTCCGAACCTTGCCCTGTAAGCAAAGAAGAACCAAAGACGAAGAAATTCGCTTACTGTGGAGATAACCATACCTCAAACTACAGAGGCTGCCCAGTCTATAAAGAGCTGAAGAGTCAGTTTCAAAAAGGAAAACACGCACGCTCCCAGAATGCACGAAATGCGTACGTGCAATCCCAAACCACACCTAATGTTTTCTTTGCGAAAGCAGCCAGATCTTCATTTGGGCCCCTCAACACAAATGGGGGAGTTTCATACGCCAGTGCCCTAAAATCAGGACTTGCCAATCAGACGGGGTTTCCACAAGCTCAATGCTCTGAGTAAAATACAATAACACCTCAGCAAGCAATAGGACAAATACCAAACAGCATTGAAACCATGATGCTGACTTTACGACAGGGTATGATGGAATTTATGTCCTTCATGAAAAGAACAATGACAAACCTTATGCAAAATCAAAACATTTTAATAAATTTGCTCACATCCCAACAATCTAAATAATCGATGTCTTGTCTTTGAATATCCATGTGGAATGCCAATGGCGTTTCACGGCACAAACTTGAAATAACTAAATTCCTCAATGAAAACCAATTAGATGTAATGCTGCTGGCAGAAACGCATCTCACAAGTAAATACAACTTCCAAATAAGAGGTTATACTTCATTCTGCACAGATCATCCGGACGGTAAGGCTCACGGAAAAACTGGAATCTTAATCAGGGAACGCATTAAGCACCACTTATACCAGAGGTTTGAAACAAATTATTTGCAGGCTACATCTATAAAACTACAAGCAGGCAACGGCAGTATCACTATAGCCGATGTCTGTTTCCCACCGTGTTTTACAATAACTGAAGAGCAATTCTTGGACTTCTACAATTCACTCGGAGATCGCTTTATGGCAGGAGAAGTCTACAACGCCAAGCACATGCACTGGGGATCAAGACTCGTGACCCCCAAAGTAAGACAACTCTATAAAGCAATTATAAATTTGAGCAACAAACTCGACTATGTCTCCCCTGGCAGCCCCACATATGGGACAGCTGACCCCAGAAAACTGCCGGACTTAATTGACTTCGCTGTGACCAAGAACATCCCAAGAAATTTAGTAAGCGCCAAATCGCTATCGGACTTATCATCGGACCACTCTCCTGTTTTAATAACTCTCCTTCAAAGCCCGAAAGTAATCGAGCACCCCATCAGGCTGACCTCGACTAGAACTAACTGGCTAAAGTACAAAAAGTACGTAAGTTCCCACATTGAACTAACACCACAGTTAAACATAGAGAACGACATCGACTTCTGTGCTGATGACCTGGAGTCAGTACTCGTGGCAGCAGCCAAAATCTCAACACTAGAATAGACAATCGTGCGTAGTAACCAATACAAAACTAATCTGCAAATCTAACAACTGGTTCGGGAAAAACGACGTCTACGACGCGCTTGGCAATCCTGCAGATCGCCCTATTCGGAGAAACTCTTTAATGAAGCCACCCGTAGACTCACCAAAACCCTCAAGCAAGAAGAGGAGCTTGCGCAGCGCCGGTACATCGAGAAACTGTCGCCGACCAGTACAAAGCATCCTTTGTGGAGAGCTCACCCAAATTTAAGCTCTCCGATAGAATCAGTCACTCCGATTAGAAACTCCTCGGGTACTTGGGCCCGCAGTGACGAAGACAGAGCCGAAACATTTGCTTTACACCTACGAAATGTATTTCAGCTGAACGCCGCCACAAACTCTCTTCAACTCAGCCGCTTAGCTCTGAAATTGCAATTAACCCGATTTTGTTTCAAGCACCTGAAATTACTAATGTCATTAAGAAGCAAATAAAACCCCAAAAATGATAATTGAACTTCCAAACTGCGCAGTGGATGTTATATGCAAGCTATTTAACGAGACCCCAAAAAATGGAAATAGTCTGTGGTTATAATGATACCGGATCCTGGGAAAGACCACACAAATATTGTGCCTGTCCAAATTACTAGAAAAATTAAGAGAACAAAACTTAATCCCGGCACATCAAGTCAACCGGATAACTTCAGAAATTCTTACAGCCTTCGAACATCAGGAATATTGTAGTGCGATATTCCTCGACGTCTCTCAGGCATTTGACCGAGTGTGGTGAGGTGAGATGCAATACAACGACATCCAACGAGTATAACATTGAAGCCGGAGTCCCACAAGGTAGCGCACTGGGCCCTACCCTGTTTGTCCTATACACAGCAGACATCCCTACGAACGAGAGGATGACTACGTCCACATTTGCTGACGACACCGCAATCCTGAGCCGCTCGAGATGCCCAACTAGAGCAACAGCTCAACTAGTTGAGAAGTGGCTATCAGACTGGCGAATCAAAATTAATGAACAAAAGTGTAAGCATATAACGTTTACCCTCAATAGACAATTGTGCCCCCCGCTAACTTTGAATAGCACGCAGATTCCCCAAGCCAGCGATGTAACATATCTCGGCGTCCACCTCGACAGACGCCTAACCTGGCGGAGGCACATTGAATGCAAGAAAGTACATCTCAGACTTAAAGCTAGCAGTCTACACTGGATTATAAATTCTCGATCACCCCTGTGTCTGACACTCCACCCTTAAGTCCATTTGGACCTTTGGCTCCCAGCTCTGGGGGAACGCGAGCAACAGCAACGTTGACCAATCACTGGGGCACCATGGTATGTTCGGAACGAAAACATTCACAGGGATCTGGGCATACCACGTCAAAGATGAAATAGCAAAGCAGAAAGCGGCCTACCATAACAAGCTTACACTGCACCCAAATAATATAACCTAACACGGGTTTCGAACAGAATACGTCTGCATCTTAACGATCTACCAGCCCAGGAATAAATATTAGTCTAAATTCGGTCTACATGACTGTAAGTTAAGTTATATTCTTAAGATTTGATATACTTATTGTTAGGCTCATATAGAGAAGATTCAATAAATAAAGCATACATATATTACAAAAAAAAAAATAATTAAATTAATTTTATTAATTTAATATTTCTAACTTATCTGGAGTCTGTTTTGTTCAAGCTAAAGATTATGGTGCTGAAGATGTGGAGTTTAAGATGATGATGTGACGACGTTGTTGATGTTCTTCTTTTAGCCTTTAGTGTTTTTTTATGGCGCTGTTGCTGGCACTTCCTTCTGGTTAAAGAGGGTATTATAATTTTGGTCAAAAGTGTTCAACGCAGTGAAGGAGACATCTCCGACCTTATAAAGTATATATATTCGGCATCGCGTCCTGAGTTGATATAAGCATGTCCGTCTGTCTGTCCGTCGGGATTTTTATGGGTTTTATTTTTGGCCAACCAATATAATTTACAGAATATTCTGCAAGGGTATATCAACTACGGCTTGCCTAAGTTTGCTTCCTTTCTTGTTATACCCTTGCAGAGGGTATTATCATTTTGGTCAAAAGTGTGCGACGCAGTGAAGGAGACATCTCCGACCCTATAAAGTATATCATAAGGATCGGCCGACTATATCATATAGCTGCCATATAACTGAACGATCGGAGATGCCATAACTTTGATGTTTTTAAAGTTAGGAAGTTTGGATTTTCTATGGGTTTTATTTTTGGCCAATTAATCCGACCTACCAAATTTTGCAAGGATGGGCTGCCATATAACAGAACGATTGGAAATGCCATAACTTTGGTGTTTATACCCGTTACTCGTAGAGTAAAAGGGTAAATTGTATTGTAATTCCATAGTATTTAAATATTACCAAATCCAAAAGAATCAAGAGAGAACGCTATAGTCGAGTGCCTCGACTATTAGATACCCGTTACTCAGCTAAACAACTTAATATAAGATTAAGTATTAAATTGTATTATGTATATTAAAGTCTAAATGTTTGCACAACACGAGTAACGGTAATAGCGAATAGCTTTCTTTGAAAGGAGTTATCTTTGCCGGGCAATTGCAACTGTGTACAATGTAAATACATACATATGTATATGCTTACATACATACACACATACGCCATTGTTTGATTCAGACCTCCAATTTGGCTAACTAGATTTGATTTGCATAGTTCTTGGGATATAGTTCGGTATTGACAAATGAAAACCATCGCAATCTCCTTTAATAGAAATCCTTCTCGAGAATTAACGTTGACTCTGTTGAGCACCTTGGCCAGCTGTTCCAAAGTCATCCGTTAGATGGCGCCATGAAAGGCGGAAATGTAGACGCTAGCCGGGCTTAAGCGTTTAATGGGTTTTGGGGCGTTAGAGTGGGCGTGGCAAACTTTTATTAGGCCAATCGATATTTATTGACGAAACAAATACATATTAATTAAAGTTTTCATAATATCATCAAAACTGTGGCCACAGCTTGTGGCTTGTGGGCGTCAGAGGGGGCGTGGCACCATTTTGAAACAAGCTTGCGCTGCGTAGGAACTCCTAAAATCTACATGCAAAATTCCAATCTTCTAGCTTTTATAGGTTCCGAGATCTCAGCGTTCATACTGACGGACAGACAGACGGACAGACGGACATGGCTAGATCGACTCGGCTAGTGATCCTGAACAAGAATATATATACTTTATAGGGTCGGAAACGCTTCCTTCTACCTGTTACATACTTTTGCACGAATACAATATACCCTTTTACGCTACGAGTAACGGGTATAATAAAGTGAGTGTTAGAGTAATTAGCGTGTTAGGTTTATTAGTTTATTTTATTAACGAATAATTATCCGTAGGGCAACCGGGGTCCCAACATAAAGGGCCCTGGAAGAATTAATCGGGAGAATTAATTTTGAGATTTAATTTGGAGATTTAACTTGGAGATTGGCGAATACATATATGCCCTTCTTCGTTCGACCCAGTTATGAGACCTGGACCAGCACAACTCGCCGCCAACGCCATCCAACATTCCCCGGTGAGTCCGTTTCGGGCTATTAAGACCCACTCGCTTTGGGGTCGTCAGGCTGCCAATTCGCGCGGCGTTGAGAGGTGTTCCAGGGCCTTGTTGCCGCTGGCCTCCGGCAGAGTACTTTTCGGCCGGGGTATATTTTGCCCGGTGCCTAGCCCAGAAATGGCTGAAAATCAAAAATGTTAATTAAATGTACACATTACTTAATTTATATACTTACCGTGTTGACCTGTGAATTTATCCGGACTTTGACCCGAAAACCTCAGTTGTCCTCGTTGTTGCCTGTAAAAAAAGGGCGCGATTATTAGTTTTCGGCGGGATCGTTTACAGCGCATATTACGTACCGTTTGGCCTGTCCCTTCTTTTCCCCCAGGAGCTCCTCGGGATTGGGTGACCCGACACATACATAGTGTGAGCCCTTTTTTACGGTATTTTTCAGCTTTGACCGCGTAAATTCGAAGACGGCGGCCAAGTTTGGTCTTAAAGGCTGAAGAAGGAAAAATTAGTTAATAAGAGAGCCATAGCAATGTTTAGCATAGGTACTTACTGTGGACATTAAATGTATGTAGTAACTGAAATGTGCGAGTGAGTTGTCGATGTGGGGGAGATGGAACTGTCTTAGTCGCGAGAAGTGACTTTGACCAACTTTAATATGGGTGATGCCTCTAAAGAATCCTCCGGGGCAACATTGGTTGGGTGGACGTGCTTGGCTAGGTCAACAATAGCCACCAAAACCTTTTCCCGTCTTTTATAATTATTTGCGTTGTTTGTTTTGTTTGTTAGTGATGAGCGATTATTTTGTGATGTGAGTGAGACGTTTATGTTGCGGGCTGTGGCATTAGGGGGAATCCGCCCTAGGAGAAAACTGAGCTAGCGGCACTGCCAAAGAAAAAAATGCAGTTCGTAACAAACACGAAATCAACAGAGGAATGGGTAAATAAAATTGAAGAGAGAGACCGTCACAATACCTATGACCAATCCTTAGCTAAAAATTATCCAAAATCTAAAAAATTCTTTACAAATATTAAAAACAACTTCGGAAAACGGAAGTTTATATACCCTTGCAGTTATTACAAATCACTACATTTCGATGTCTATACCTTTATTGCTGAAAACAATGAAGCTACATACAGTGGTTCGCAGCTTATTTCGTGCAGTTACCTAAAAAAAGTTCAAGTCGTTATTAAACAAAACAATTATCTAATAAAAACAAAATGTACAGGCTTTTTTCATGCCGCATCTTATTTCGTGCAGTTCATTCTACTTAACTTATTATTTGTAATTTAAAAGCTAATATTTTGTATTTCCTCCTTTCTGATTGAGGACAGCTTTGAGACGATTTCCCAACGAAGAAACTAACTTTTTAGTAGTTTTCACTGGAATTTTTGGGCATTCTTCCATAAAAACACTTCATGTCGATTTTGTTCGATATCTTCCAGACAAGTTATACCTTCACAATTTCTGCTGAATGCTTCGGATCGTTGTCCTGGTAAAATCGAAATCGATCGCGTATGCCACTTTTTATACCCTGGCAGAGGGTATTATAATTTTGGTCAAAAGTGTGCAACGCAGTGAAGGAGACATCTCCGACCCTATGAAGTATATATATTCATGATCAGGATCACCTCCTGAGTTGATATAGCCATGTCCGTCTGTCCGTCTGTCTGTTTCTACGCAAACTAGTCTCTAAGTATTAAAGCTATCGAATTGAAACTTTGCACACACCCTTCTTTCCTTTGCAAGCAGTATATAAGTCGGAACGGCCGGGATCGGCCGACTATATCATATAGCCGCCATATAACTGATTGATCGGAAATGCCATAACTTTGATTTTCTATGGCTTTTATATTTGGCCAATCAATCCGACCTACCAAACTTCATAAGGATCGGCCAACTATATCCTATAGCTGCCATATAACTGAACGATTGGAAATGCCATAACTTTGGTGTTTTTAAAGTTAGGAAGTTGGGATTTTTTATGAGTATTAAGAATGCATCATATGAATAATTTTGGAGAATGTAATTTACAGAGTATTCTGCAAGGGTATATCAACTTCGGCTCCGCCCGAAGTTAGCTTTCCTTTCTTGTTTCAGCAGGTTTTCTTTTAAAATCTGTAGGTACATCTTTGCCATCCATGATCCCGTCAATAAAAACGAGGTTGCCCCGCCAGAAGCTGCCATACAGGCCCAAACCATAACATGATCCCCGCCATGCTTGACTGTAGCTTATAGGTGTTTGTTTTCCAGCTCTGAATTAGAAACAAGGGAGCATATACTTTTTCCGATTTCGTTTTGGAATGACGTTTTATTTGCAGACGAGTCAAAATGTAACGTTTTTGGTTCAATATGTTTGGCGGCGACCGAATAGAAAGTTGTAAATTTAAAGAAATGTTGCAAAAAATGAGTACATTCTTATATGACAAACCAAACAAATCTACAAACTGAAAACCAACCCAAAAATTGTTTTTTTTTTAAATTATTATTTTGCACTGCATTTTGTCATCGTTTCTATGGCAGCTATTTACATATGTATATGATATTGCTGACCGATTTTGTCAAAACTTTTAGTTTTACTTAATCTGATTTTGTAAAAAGTTCTATATTTTAGAGGAATATTTTGATAAATAGCAAATCAGCAACATATTTTTTTTTCATTTATAATTAATTTAAATTTTTTCGACTTTTTTGTGAGAGTTATATGATATAGACGTCCGATTTTAATTTAATTATAAGCGTCATTCCATAGTATTTAAATATTACCAAATCCCAGTTATACTTACACATTTTTTTTTTGATTGTTCCAATAGGAGCTATATGATATAGTGGCCCGATCCTGCTCGTTCCGAATTATATACTACCTGCAATAGAAAGACAACTTTTGGGAAAGTTTCAAGCAGATAGCCTTAAAACTGACGGACTAGTTTTCGTAGAAACTGAAGTACGGACGGACAGATCGACGGACAGACGGACGTGCTGATCTAACTTCGGGCGGAGCCGAAGTTGAAATACCCTTGCACAATATTCTGTAAATTATATTCTCCAAATTTAATCATATGATGCATTCTTAACACTTATAAAAAATCCCAACTTCCTAACTTTAAAAAGACCAAAGTTATGGCATTTCCAACCGTTCAGTTATATGGCAGCTATAGGATATTGTCGGCTGATATAGGTCGGATTGATTGGCCAAATATAAAACCCATAGAAAATCGCAACTTCCTAACTTTACAAACGCCAAAGTTATGGCATATCCGATCAATCAGTTATATGGCAGCTATAAGATATAGTCGGCCGATCCTTATAAAATTTGGTGGGTCGGATTGATTGGCCAAATATTAAACCCATAGAAAATCCCAACTTCCTAACTTTACAAACACTAAAGTTATGGCATTTCCGATCGTTCAGTTATATGTATATATCGTCGTCCGACTTATATACTGCTTAAAAGAAAAAAGGGTGTGTGCAAAGTTTCAATTCGATAGCTTTAATACTGAGAGACTAGTTTGCGTAGAAACAGACAGACGGACAGACGGACATGGCTATATCAACTCAGGAGGTGATCCTGATCATGAATATATATACTTTATAGGCTCGGAGATGTCTCCTTCACTGCGTTGCACACTTTTGACCAAAATTATAATACCCTCTGCAAGGGTATAAAAATTACTAGCTTCGACAATATACTGTAAAACTTGAAACACTTTAAAAATGTATTAAATTTTTTTTTTTAAATACGTCAACGTTATAATTGGACTAGTTTTTATTCGAATTTTTAAAACGTCTCCATAATGGAGCTTTTCAGAATCCTTTATTTTACAGATTTGTTGTTGTACATTTTAGAAAATTTACTTTATGAATTAATTTTTTTTTTTAAAGGTCAAGAAGAAAATGAAACACTTTTCAGTTTGCAAGTCAAACTAGAAGCGCTACCAGAATTCTTAAATAGTACGGAATCTGATCTGCATGAAGCAATGCGAGAGAGCAACCGACTACTCTCTGAAATTCGAAAATTTGATTTTACACTAGATAAATATCAAGTACAAAAGTTTCGGTCTGAGGACGACATATTAAAGTTGGCACAGGACCATTTAATAACTGATAAGGCAACATCTTATCGTTTAAAACTTTTAAATAAGTCGCAGGAAAGACGTCGTAGAGTCGACTTATCATTATCAAAAGTTCAAAATCAAATGGCGTCATCAATGCTTGAGGTCGAAAAACTTAGAAGTGCGGTTTTTAGTGCAAGAACATATAATGAGAGTACAAAGTCAAAATTAAGTAATGCTGAAAACAAATCTTGCAAGCTAGAAAATAATTTAAAAATGATGCACATTCAAATTGAAATTAAAATGAAATTGATTGAAAAGGTAAACTACAAATTAGAACAAATGAAAAAATTGTTGGGCGATGCATCTGGAAATCCTACAGACTTAAAGGTGAGTGTATCATTGCGTTATAATTAATTACACAAGTTTTTTTCATATATTCATTTAAGAATTATAAGCTAGACTTAGTTTAAAACAAGAAAGGAAAGCTAACTTCGGGCGGAGCCGAAGTTGATATACCCTTGCGCAGAATACTCTGTAAATTATATCCTCCAAAATTATTCATATGAAACATTCTTAATACTCATAAAAATCCCAACTTCCTAACTTTACAAACACTAAAGTTATGGCATTTCCGATCGTTCAGTTATATGGATATAGTCGGCCGATCCCGGCCGTTCCGACTTATATACTGCTTGCAAAGGAAAGAAGGGTGTGTGCAAAGTTTCAATTCGATAGCTTTAATACTGAGAGACTAGTTTGCGTAGAAACAGACAGACGGACAGACGGACATGGCTATATCAACTCAGGAGTTGATCCTGATCATGAATATATATACTTTATAGGGTCCGAGATGGTCCTTCACTGCGTTGCACACTTTTGACCAAAATTATAATACCCTCTGCAAGGGTATAAAAATGCTACACAACAAAATTAAATCGACGTTTTCCTTATAAGATAAAAGTTTATTTTTACTATTTTTTAAAGTGAAAATTAATTATTAGCATTTGCTAAAATTTTTAGGATGGACACCATAAAAACGTCTTTTAAATCTACATAAGAACTAAAATTAATTTATCAAAAAGGTAGGCGATAATCGCAAAAAACTATTTATCAAGTAAAAAATAAAGGTACAATTGGATGGAAAGTCGTTTTTTTTTCTTTGCCGGATTTTGTTTGAAAGTTTTTATGATATTTTTGGAAAAAAATATTTTTTGGCTTATTCTTTATTTAATGTCAAAAATATTGGATGCCAGGAATACGGTCATACCAGGGCTTACTGCACCCTCAGGTCAGTATGTGTAGCTTGTGGAAACTGCCTCGGCTCCGAACCCTGCCCTGCCAACAAAGAAGACTCTCTCACTAAAAAGTGTGTAAACTGCCAAGGAAACCACACCGCAAACTACAGAGGCTGTCCAGTCTACAAGATGATGAAAAGTCGGATGCAACGGCACGCTGCCTGAACACACAAAACACTTACATGAGATCACAAACGACACCGGAAATTTTCTTCGCAAAAGCAGCCAGATCATCATTTGACCCTTCAATTACCACCAACGGAATGTCTTACGCCAGTGCTTTAAAATCAGGCACTGTTCACATAGAGCCGAAAATTGATCAAATTCAGCAGGCCATGGGACAGCCACAAAGTAGCATGGAATCTATGATGATTACTTTGCAACAAAATATGATGGAATTTATGTCCTTCATGAAAACCACAATGCAAACCCTTATGCAAAATCAAAATATCTTGTTACAAATGCTTGCAGCTCAGCAGTCCAAATAAACCATGCCTAGCCTTCGAATAACTCTGTGGAACGCCAACGGTGTCTCTCAGCATAAACCTGAAATAACTTAATTTCCGAACGAAAACCACATCGACGTTATGCTGCGTATCTCACTAGCAAATATAACTTTAAAATACGGGGATACACGTTCTACAGCACCGATCATCCAGATGGTAAAGCGCTTGGCGGAACTGGCATCTTAATAAGAGACCGCGTCAAACACTACTTTCACCAACGGTTTGCAAAAAATCATCTGCAAGCTACTTCGATCAAATTACAGTTGGGAAACTGCAACCTTGCCATTGCCGCTGTCTACTGCCCACCCCGCTTTACAGTCTCCGAAGACCAATTCATGGACTTCTACAATTCACTTGGTGAGCGATTCATAGTAGCAGGAGATTACAACGCCAAGCACACGCACTGGGGATCCCGCCTTGTGACCCCCAAAGGAAGGCAATTATATAATGCACTCATTAAAACATGCAACAAATTGGACTACGTTTCACCAGACAGCCCTACATACTGGCCTACAGATCCTAGAAAACTTCCTGATTTAATTGATTTTGCTGTAACAAAAAACATTTCTCGCAATCTAATATCAGCAAAATCGCTTTTGGATCTATTATCGGAGCACTCACCTGTGCTAAAAACTCTTCTTCAAAGCCCAGAATTAATCAAGCACCCTCTCATTCTGACGTCGCATAGAACCAACTGGCTGAAGTTCAAAATGTACGTAAGTTCCCACATTGAACTAACTCCACAGCTCATCATCAAGGAGGACTTCGAAGGCTATGCCGATGCACTGGAGTCTATACTCGTCGCAGCAGCTAAAGTCTCAACACCGCAAGGGAGGGACGGCCACACACACCAACATAAAACTAACCTTGAAATCGAACAGCTTGTTTTGGAGAAAAGACGTTTGAGACGTGCTTGGCAATCCAGCAGATCGCCATCCTCCAAACAAAGTCTTAAGGAAGCTGGTCGCAGACTGACCAGGGCTCTAAGGCAAGAAGAAGTAAAAGCACAACGCCAGTACATTGTGAAACTTTCACCCACCAGCTCTAAGCATCCCTTGTGGAGGGCCCACCCAAATCTAAGTGCGCCGGCCGAAACAGTAATTCCCATAAAAGACTCTTCAGGCAGCTGGGCCAGAAGCGACAAAGACAGAGCTTGTACATTTGCTTTACACCTTCGAAATGTTTTCCAGCCAAACCCTGCAACTAATTAATTCGCACTACCGTCGCCGTCAATTCGAATCGAATCTGAGACGAAGCCAATTCTGTTTCAACCAAATGAAGTTGCAAAAGTAATCAGCGAGCAATTGAAACCAATAAAGGCTCCAGGCGGTGATCAAATAACTCCCAAAATGTTAATCGAACTTCCAAACTGTGCAGTTGAGGTTATTGGTAAACTCTTTAACGGGATTACACGACTTGGCTATTTTCCAAAAAAATGGAAAAAATCGGTAATCATAATGATCCCAAAGCCAGGAAAAGATCACACAATACCAGCTTCGTACAGACCGATAAGTTTACTCTCGTGTCTGTCAAAACTGCTCGAAAAATGCCTTCTGACGCGCATCATTCCATATCTGAAAGAGCACAACGTTATTCCAGCACATCAATTTGGCTTTCGAGAAAGCCATGGAACAATAGAGCAAGTCAACAGATTAACAACAGAAATAAGGACTGCATTCGAGCTTCGGGAATACTGCAGTGCGGTATTCCTTGACGTTGCACAGGCTTTCGACCGAGTCTGGCTTGATGACCTTATGCATAAAATCAGAACGATCCTGCCGGGAAACACTCACAGGATACTTGAGTCGAACCTGTACAACAGAGCCTTTGCAGTGAGATGCAACACTACAACATCCGACGACTACGCTATAGAGGCTGGAGTTCCCCAATGTAGCGCCCTTGGTCCAACTCTATTTCTCCTCTACACTGCAGATATCCCCACGAACGAGCGGCTAACTACTTCTACATTCGCAGACGATACCGCGATCATAAGTCGGTCCAAATGCCCAATTCAGGCAACAGCACTACCAGCTGATCATCTCGTTGTAATGGAGAGGTGGTTATAAACATTATGAACAAAAACAAGAAGCCGCAACCACTCTTCAAGGTTGAGCTGGAACCAGACAGCATAACTTTGAAAAAAAGCGCTCGATCTACAAGTTGCAGTACCTTCTGCACCGTAGGATCACAGTGGAAGAGCCTCACAAACGGACCGGGCAAGTGCAATGCACAAATTGCCAGGAATACGGTCATACCAGGGCTTACTGCACCCTCAGGTCAGTATGTGTAGCTTGTTGAAACTGCCACGGCTCCGAACCCTGCCCTGCCACGGCTCCGAACCCTGCCCTGCCAACAAGGAAGACTCTTTCACTAAAAAGTGTGTAAACTGCCAAAGAAAAAACACAGCAAACTACAGAGGCTGTCCAGTCTACAAGGTGATGAAAAGTCGGATGCAACGAGCGACAACGGCACGCTCCCTGAACACACAAATCACTTACATGAGATCACAAACGACACCGGAAGCCACAAAGTAACATGGAATCTATGATGATTACTTTGCAACAAAATATGATGAAATTTATGTCCTTCATAAAAACCACCATGCAAACCCATATGCAAAACCAAAATATCTTTTTACAAATGCTTGCAGCTCAGCAATCCAAATATACCATGCCTTGCCTTCGAATAACTCTGTGGAACGCCAACGGTGTTTCACGGCATAAACCTGAAATAACTCAATTTCTGAACGAAAACCACATCGACGTTATCACCAGCAAATATGATCCCGCCTTGTGACCTCCAAAGGAAGGCAATTATATAATGCACTCATTAAAACATGCAACAAACTGGACTAGGTTCACCAGGCTGCCCTACATACTAGCCTACAGATCCTAGAAAACTACCTGATTTAATTGATTTTGCTGTGACAAAAAACATTTCTCGAAATCTAATATCTGCAAAATCTATCATCGGACCACTCACCAGTGCTAATAACTCTTCTTCACGTAAGTTCCACCATTGAACTAACTTCACAGCTCAACATCAAGGAGGACATCGACTGCTACGCCGATGCTCTGGAGTCTGTACTCGCTCGTATCAGCAGCAACTAAAATCTCAACACCGCAAGGGATGGACGGCCACACACACCAACACAAAACTAACCTTGAAATCAAATAGCAGATCGCCATCCTCAAAACAAAGTCATAAGGAAGCTGGTCGCAGACTTACCAGGGCCCTAAGGCAAGAAGAAGAAAAAGCACAACGCCAGTACATTGAGAAACTTTCAATTCAAATTAAATTGAGATGGAGCCAATTCTGTTTTAACCAAATAAAGTTGCATAAGTAATCAGCGAGCAATAGAAACAAAAAAGGTCCCAGGCGGTGATCAAATAACTCCCAAAATGTTAATCGAACTTCCAAACTGTGCAGTTGAGGTTGTAAACTCTTTCACGGGATTACTCGACTTGGCTATTTCCTAAAAAAATAATCATAATAAAAATAATAATAATAATAATAATAAGTAATCATAATGATCCCAAAGCCAGGAAAAGGTCACACAATACCAACTCCCGTGTCTGTCAAAACTGCTCGAAAAATGCCTTTTGACGCGTATAATCCCATATCTGAAAAAGCACAACGTTATTCCAGCATACCAATTTGGCTTTCGAGTAAGCCATAGAACAATAGAGCAAGTCAACAGACTAACAACAGAAATACGGACTGCATTCGAGCTTCGGGAATATTGCAGTGCGGTATTCCTTGACGTTGCACAGGCTTTCGACCGAGTCTGGCTTTATGGCCTTATGCATAAAATCAGAACGATCCTGCCGGGAAACACTCGCAGGATACTTGAGTCGAACCTTTACAACAGAGCCTTCGCCGTGAGATACAACACTACAACATACGACGACTACGCTATAGAGGCTGGAGTTCCCTAATGTAGCGCCCTTGGTCCAACTCTATTTCTCTTCTAAACTGCAGATATCCCCACGAACGAGCGGCTAACTACTTCCACATTCGCAGACGATACCGCGATCATAAGACGGTCCAAATGCCCATCGTCTAGTTGTAATGGAGAGGTGGTTATCAGACTGGCGTATAAAAATGAATGCGCAAAAGTGTAAACACATAACGTTTACTCTTAACAGACAAACGTGTCCCCCGCTAACCCTGAATAACACGCCACTTCCACAATCTGGCGATGTAACGTACCTTGGCATCCACCTAGACAGGAGATTTACATGGCGTAGACATATCGTAGCTAAGAGAATTCACCTAAAACTAAAATAAAACAATCTCCATTGGCTTATAAACGCGCGCTCCCCCCTCTGTCTGGACTTCAAGGTCCTGCTCTACAATTCAACGCTTAAGCCAGTCTAGACCTACGGCTCCCAATTGTGGGGAAACGCGAGCAGCAGCAACATCGACATTATTCAGCGAGCACAATCAAAAATCCTGAGAACTATCACTGGGGCACCTTGGTATGTTCAGAACGACATCATCCACAGAGATATTGGCATTCTACCCGTAAAAGATGAAATATCAAAACAAAAAGCGTCCTACCACACCAACCTAACTTCTCATCCAAACCAGCTCGCCAGGGGCCTAGCCAGGGTTTCCAACCTGACCTGATTGCAACGCAATGACCTTACAGCTCAGCAATAGTTATTAGAGCCCCTAAATCGCGGACCAGTCACCATGACTGTCAGATAGTTTTTTAATTTAAGATTCTATATACTTATTGTTAGTCTCAATTCAGAGAAGATCCAATAAATAAAATGCAAAATGTTAAAAAAAAAATATTGGAAACCGTGAGGCCGACAGTTCTCAACTTGTACTGTGAGAAATAATACGCGGCCCTTCCGAAAATAATTTTCTCAAATGGCCAGCGTTTTGTATTGCTTAAGTAAGCAAAATGGGTAGGAAGAGAAAATTTAACAGTATTTATACATAGGTATATAAATTATGTTTTAAATGTGTCCACGCGTTGTCCGTGAGGGTAGGGGGTCACACTCCAGTTGCCACCGTGGCTGGTTCCGTGGCTGGTTGTTCTTATGGGTGAGCCGGGCGGTTGCCACTGGCTCTCTTCTCTCCTTTTAGGAAGACTACGTTGGGAGTAACTGACTCCGTTGCTAACGTCCCTTAAGGCACGATAACCAATTTTAATTAATAAGATAAGTGTTAACGGCCAATGCCGGATTTTTTTATTCAAGCCAATGCTCTTTATGCGCGGCCGGCAAGCCGACCACTCGTGCAGCGAAGTGCTGACACTAGCAAAATCAACATATCTCACCATACCGTGTACCAATAGGAACCAGGCTCGGCCCCTAAATGCGTTTATACTGATTTTGCAACTAAACGCTAGGGTGGTCCTAATGATCACCCAAGATCTGTGTCAACTTATGACTACTCCTTAACAGTGTTGACAACTCTCCCCTTAGGAATATGACCGTCCTCGGTCATCTGGAATTTTTCAACAGCTTGTTTGATCTCCCGTGCGTCTCGTCTCCGTCTCAGCATCATGATGAGTAGGAAGAAGCAGCTGATGAGAAGACTGGCCCCACGCGAACCAGGTGTCGGTAGTTCCAGCCGATTTCATTTCCTCCTTAAGTCCTTGGATGACCTCCAAGTTTTGGCTGTTAATTCTTTGGAGGAGTGGCATGCTTAGCGTGGGATCGTGGCCGATGATGTTGAGTAACGGTGATGCCTCCATGCCCGGAGTTTTCCTTATGGCTTCACGTTGGTTGGAGTATTTGGTGCCATTGATGAGAGCCACTCGCTCGAACATGTCGAGGTGCGAGCCGTTGGTGGTTATTTCAGGGCCATCGTCAGTGCTGACTTTAGCTGGGCACTCGTTGATTATTATTACTCCGTCATCTATTAACGTGATGGGGCTTAGGTGACTGGCTTTCGTCTCGCATAGTGCGGTACTCCCCGCGTGTAGGCCTCGAGCGCAAGTATCGTGATCCGCCAGTTTGCAAAACGACGCGTAAGTTGTTGGTGCGCAATCGGTGACTGCTAGGACGTCGCTATTGCATTCGGCTACCTTGTTCTCCTTCAACTGCAGGATGGTGTGTTAGTGTGATACAGGGAAAATTGTGACCTTCTTACAAATTGTTTTAATCTTAGGGTATGCGATTAGCACATGGATTATACTATCGGACTGAAGGACTCTAATGGTAGACGCCTCTAGTAGGCTAATGATGGGGTCTTCTGTGGGTGATCAACAAATACACTCTTCAAATCATTTTGGTTAAAAATTGCTGGGTTTATGATGTTGGCTTTTGCAAGCGTGACTGTAAGCATTACGTTTTGAATATCCGTTATTAGTATTCTATTCCTGGCCAAAAGTACCTCGTACAGGTGAGAAGTGTCAACTACATTATTTTGTTTTGCCTTGATAATTTTATTAACGGTCTCTGTTAATTCATTTATTTTATTCTGCGTCTGCGTATTTATTATAACATGCCGGTTATTTGATTCAATTAAACGTGCCTCGGACATTTTTAGCATATCGAAATCGGCCGCATCAGGTGTGCCCGCAATTACTTTGAGTGCGGTGCCTAGGAAGTCTAGGCCATCCTATGGTGTACCTTTAAAACAGACAAACTTCTAGCGTGTTCGGTATCGACGTCTAAAAATTTTCTCATATGCGACTGTGGGAATAAATCGGACAACCTAATAGTTTCTTCCCTCCATGTCTGCTAGTTTATTTCCTAACCTTTTGTTATTTTTGATGTATACTTTTTCTCCTACCTCAAAAATTCTGTTTTGTCTAGTACGGTTGCACCTATTTAGATTGGCGTGTTGTGCCTTTTCAATATTACTTATTATCGCCAATTTCTGTTCTTCGATGAATGCTTCCCATCGTTTAATTTTGGCATTTGTATTTCGCTCGGATACAGCGAAGGTAAGAGGTTGATGGTTTGTTGCGTAATTGAGCTCGCAGTCTTTCAACGTGCGAGATATCATTGTGATTGGCCTGCCCTTTTGGGACAGTACCGCACCGATACCGCTTGCTGTGGCATCGGTTGTCAAATCGAAAGGAAGTTTGAAGTCTGGATATGTTAGTATCACATCTTCTAATGACAAAATGTCTCGCAGGCGCTCGAACGCTCTGCGTTGGGTCTCATCAAATTCAATAGCAACCTTTCTTGATATGTGTTTGTTAACAGTGCCATTCTTTCCCTTAAGTATGGAGGTAAGTGGTCTAGCTATGGTAGCGAAGTCCTTGACAAAACTTCTGTAGTAGCTGGCCAATCCTAGAAAAGACCTGAGACTGAACAAATTTTTTGGTTCGGTGTACTCCTGAATGGTTTTTACCTTTTCCGGGTCTGTTTTGGCTCCGTTTGATGTAACAATGAAACCTAAAAATTCAACACTTTCCTTGAAGAATTTGGTTTTTTCCGGTGCCACTCTCATGTTGGCTTCGCACAGGCATTTTAGGACTGTGTCAATGTGTATAACGTGGTCGGCTGCATTTTCGGAGAAAATTATTACGTCGTCATAGACGTAACAAATTTTCCCGATCTGTTCACGTAGTACGTCGTCAATCGCCCTTTGAAAGATGCTTCCCGCATTTTTCAGTCCAAAGGGTAGACGGCAAAATTCATACTTTCCTCCGTTTATGGAGAAAGCAGTTTTTACACGGTCTTTCTCAGCCAGATAAATCTGGTGGTACCCCGATTTTAAGTCTAGGCTAGTAAAAAATTTTGCCTTTCCTAAGTTCGCTAGAATCATAGGAATACTTGGCATAGGGTAACGGTCGGCGATGGTTCGTTCATTCAGTTTCCTGAAATCGATCACCAGCCGTTTTTTCTTGTTGCCATCTGCATCAATTCCCTTTTTGTCAACAACCCATGTTGGGCTGTTAAATGGTGACCTAGAAGGCCGGATAATGCTATCCTTTAACAGCTGTTTGATTTCTGTGTTAACAAAATCTGCTGCTCCCATGGGGTAAGGATATAGCTTGGAATATACGGGTTCGTTAGTCTCTATTCGGGACTATTCGTGGTATTTGAGCTGTTCAGATATGTTTCCATACCTGATAACGCTGTTACGTAAATCTAATGCCGCTCCGGACTCCGTTAGTAAGTCGAAACATATTATGGCATCAAAAGTGTTGATAGTATCAAGTAAAAAAAATTGAGGCCGAATATGTGCATAAAGCACTTTTCTTTTATATTACTGGAGCCATGAATGGAACTCACAGTGAATGGGGAGTCGACAAGCATTATGTTCCTCAGCTCCTTTTAGGGCTTTACATAACTCTTTGCCGCTCCAGCGTCTAAGAGAATTTTTATAGTTCTCCCCGGCAGCCCTCGCTCAAAGGGCAAGTGGGACCTTCCTCTAAAAAATTGACGAGGTCGTTACAAATGAGTCACTGTCATCATCAATCCGCGGTCGGCACCAGAATTTTTCCCTTGTTTCTCGGGCGCTCGGTGTTGGCCCTTGTGAAAATCAGTATTCTGATTTCTTTGCTCAGCTACCTTGGCATATGTGGCCGCGAAGATACATCGTTCAATGCTGGCCTCTGCCTCTCTGGCTAATGCCAGTGCTGCTGGCAGGTCTTTTGGCTGTGCTGGAAACACAACAGCCCTTAGTGATTTTTTTAGACCAGAAATGAATACGTGTAGGGCGTCAGCCCTAGCTTCTGTATTAAGTAATGCAGCCCTTTCGTCGTCATGTGTCATGACAATTTTGTTTGTAACGAGGGTCAATTTTCGTTCGACCTCATCGTAGTACTGCATAAGTGTTTGTTCGCCCTGACGGACCGACTCAAGTCCCTGCGTAGGAGCAGTCTAATCTAGCTAATATGGCTTTAAAATTAAGCACTGTATTATACGAATCTAGCAGCGCACGCGCAGGTCCCTTAATTTTGTTTCTAATAATAGTGACGGCTTGGTAATGCGCGGTACTGCCCTGATAGGATTCGAAAAGTTCATAGGCATCGGTGGCGGATTGCCTCCATGCCACATACTCATCTTGTATACCAGTAAAATCTGGAATTGACTTCACTACATGTAATGGTATATCGCACTGTGGTGCTCCCGGTACTACCGCTACCCTCTGGTAGGATTCTACCTCTGGCGCTTCTATATGCAAACTCTGAAGCTTTTGATTAACGGCACTGATCTGATTCGCGAATTCGGCTCTGAGCCTCAGTTCCTGGTTTCTGCGTTATATTTTTGTTGTGCCCGTACTGGTTGATATCTACTAGGCCCTCTAATTAATTCTTATTCACTATCATTTTCAAGACCGCGTTTAGTTTCCCTATATGGGCCTGGAAAACTCATAAGGCCACTAATTGGTTGACACTAAAACAAGTTGTTGGGAGGCCGAATGTTTTAATTCGACAAAATTAATTTTGTATATTATAATTTTATATCAATAACCGGGTGCTTGGCGTCCAAAAAAAAATTTTTTTGTTTAGGAACGGCCGATATTAATTCACATAAGTCACATTTGCAATTGGTTTACTTAAACTATTTTTAAATTTTGGGAAAATAATTTGTAGGGATTTTTATTTATTTTTTCCCTGTATGCGTACTTGAAGTTTGACTGTATTAATTTTGATCAGCCCACTTACATTTTTTGGTGTCGTGGATTCGGTATTAAAGTTGGGTGCCAATTATGTTTTAGATGTGTCCACGCGTTGTCCCTCGCCGCTGTCCGTGAGGGTAGGGGGTCACACTCCAGTTGCCACCGTGGCTGGTTCCGGGGGAGGGGGTGATGACGCAATCGCCACCGTGGCTGGTTGTTCTTATGGGTGAGCCGGGCGGTTGCCACTGGCTCTCTTCTCTCCTTTTAGGAAGACTACGTTGGGAGTAACTGACTCCGTTGCTAACGGCCCTTAAGGCACGATAACCAATTTCAATTAATAAGATAAGTGTTAACGGCCAATGCCGGAGTTTTATATTCAAGCCAATGCTCTTTATTGAATATCAAGATAAAAACTGAAAACATATATTACTTTACGTAGGCTATGCGCGGCCGGCAAGCCGACCACTCGTGCAGCGAAGTGCTGACACTAGCAAAATCAACATAACTCACCGTACCGTGTACCAATAGGAACCAGGCTCGGGCCCCTAAAGGCGTTTATACTGATTTTAGAGATGGGGCGTCGGGGGTGATCGTCGTTTGGGGGCAGCTTCGTCGGACGATGCGGCTGTTGCACATAGCCGGGCAAGCTGTGGAATAGAAGGTGAAAAAAAACACTCGACGATCGCGGTGCGCAGGAAAAAGAACAAATGAAACTCGTGGGACTTTTCGTGTTATAGCGCGGACCGGCCGGGTGATGTATTTCACTAATGAGACAATGAAAGACTAACTTAAGCCTAATTGAGCGCTGCGTTTCAAAGCGCAGTGGAGAGATTCCGGGAGCGGGAAGGCGGGAGAGCCTGGAATCCCAAGCGTCCAGTGCGGGAGAGCGGGAGAGCCTGGAGTCGCGAGCATCCAGTGCGGGCGAGTAGGCATTCGCTACGAGGGAAGCGCGGGCAGTTTAAAAGAGGGGAGAGCGGCGTAAACATTCCGGCCCCCTTGCAATCGCTAGCGTTGCAAAAGGAAAAAAAAACCCACTCCTGTCGTTTAGGTTTGACTGCAGGCGCCGGACAGGATCCACCCGAATGCCGTCCTATGGGCCACTGGGAGTCCCTCGTCGACCAAATGGAACCCCGGTCGGATGACCTTGGCGTAGACATCTGCACCCAGGACTACAGAGATGGTTGCCGGCAAGTAGAAGCGTTTGTCGGCCAACGGGAGGTCCCCGTATCTGCCGACCACGGTGTCTGAGAGCTCTCGGATGGGGGTGCGGATGCGGACGTTTGGCTGTTTGGTGTCGAAGGTCTTCAGCCCGGTCTCCAAAGTGACCATGGCCGTCGGCAGGACATTCACGCTGTTCCGTTGAAGGATGGACGCAAGTGACGGAGCCGGTGCCGAGGAGGCTGAGCGCGGCGGAGAGGCAAGCGCTCTGCGAGTTGGCGGATCTTGCCGGCGCGAGCGCTGCTGAGAAGCGGCGGATGCCGAGCGCCTTGCCGGGGCTAGCGCTTGGCGATTTGGCGGATTCTTCCGGCGCGAACGCTGTTGAGTAGCCGACGGCAGGGGACGCTCGTGCATATGGAGGAGCGTGTGGTGCTTCCCGTTGCACGTTTTACATTTGTCGCCACTGCGACAACTCCCGTCGGAGTGCTCGTGGGCGAGACAATTTGAGCAGTACTTATTAATAAGCACTGCCCTAAGCCGCTTCTCTGCGCTCAGCTTTAGGAACCTCTGGCACTTCCGAAGCGGATGGATTCCACGGCAGACTCGGCATCGGTAGGAATGTATACCTCGAGTACGTCTGCTTTCCAATGCCTGAGCGCTGCGTGGACGAGGAACCATGATGTGATCTGGTAGTGAGTAATGGATAAAAAAAAGATGATTTGAAACTGCTTAGATGGCGAGGATTGTTGGGGAATTATGTGGAGGATGTTGGTTGAGGAAGACTGTTGGAGTGTTCTCCTGGCAGAAGAACCACCTTGGTCACGGGACGCTTGATAATCCTGCGTGCCGTGAGAATGCTGACGACACGGACATTGCCGTCAGCCCCCGGAAAGACAGAGTCGATTCTGCCAAGGCGCCACTCATTCGAGGGCAGATTGTCCTCCTTGACGACTACCATGTCGCCAACGCGGAGATTTGCGGTCGGGGACTGCCACTTGTTACGCTTGTGGAGCTCTTTGAGATACTCCTCTTTCCATCGAGCTTGGAATTGTTGATGGAGCGCCTTTAAGTGTTGCCACCGATTCACAATGGACTTGGATTCCCCTTTTAATTCGGGTTCCACTATGGACAGAAGAGGTCCGTCGACTAGAAAATGCCCTAGTGTCAACGCTAAGAGATCAGTGGGATCTTCAGACATAGGCGATAGCGGTCTGGAATTTAGACAAGCTTCAATTTTCGCTAGGAGGGTTGAAAGTTCTTCAAAAGTGTACTTTCGAGTAGCGGTGGACTTGTAAAACAAGGTTTTGAAGCTTTTGACACCCGCTTCCCACAGGCCTCCCATATGGGGTGCCCCCGGAGGAATGAATTGCCAGTTGAGCTGCTGATGACTATACGCATCAGTCACAGACTCTTTTACGGCTTGTAGAAAATCTCGGGAGAGCAGGGTGGCAGCGCCGACAAAGGTTTTCCCATTGTCGGACTGCACTTGACGGGGACAACCTCTTCTGGATACGAAACGAGCGAAAGCGGCGAGAAATTTCTCGGTCGTCAGATCGGAAGTAGGCTCTAGATGGATGGCCTTTGTAGAGAAACACACGAAAACCAACACATACCCTTTTGTAATTAGGCAAGCTCTGCCTGGGTAATTATTTATGTCGAAAGGGCCAGCGTAGTCCATCCCTGTGTACGTGAATGGCCGGGAAAAAGAGACTCGCTCTTTCGGAAAACTTCCCATCATCTGAACTTGCAATCGCTTCTTATGGATAACGCAGACCTTGCAGGAGTTAATAACGGCCTTTACCAAGTTCTTTATTTTCGGAACCCAGTATCTTGACCGGGTGAGACGTACGACTAACTGGTTACCTCCGTGCTACGTTATGAGATGCGTAAAGTTTACCAGTAGTCGAGAGAGTGCACATTCGTACGGGAGGATTATAGGGTGTCGTTCATCATATCGCAAATTTTCGGAGGCCGTTATTCGGCCGCACGCCCTTATAAGCCCTTTCTCATCTAGAAAGGGGTTCAAGGAGTGGATGGAACTCGTCGCGGACACAGGACGCTTTTGACTTAAGCAGCGATATTCATTATCAAAATATCTGCTGCGACAAGTTTTTGGGCTTCTAGATGGACTTCCGGAATCGGCGACTGTTTCCTACATTGCTGGACAAAACGGTGGACATACGCAAGGACCCGTAAAGCTCTACTTAACTTGGAAAAGCGATCAAGGATGTCTTCTGTCGGAATGGACGCAACATGGGCCTTGACAGGACGCCTTTCCACTTCGGTCACCTGTAACTCGGTGCTTTGGGCAGGCCACTGATCTCGTGGCTTTTGCAACCAAGTGGGCCCATGCCACCAAAGGGAGTTGTCGACCAGTTCTTGTAATGTCACGCCCCGACTGGCCAAGTCAGCTGGATTGTGTTCGGATTGAACATGCGACCAATTGGCTGCCTCTGCGGACTGGGTGATCTTTGTTACCCGATTGGCAACGAACGTTGTCCACTGGCATGCTGGTTTGGCTAGCCATGCAAGCACAATCGTGGAATCGGTCCAACAAAGGAGTTTCGAGGACAGCATCGGAATATGGGGGAGGATGGATTCGGCCATCTCGGATAGCAATAGAGCTCCACACAGCTCTAGTCTGGGAAGCGACACAGTTTTTACTGGCGCCACGCGCGTCTTGGCCGTGAGAAGATGCACTAGCGTCATGTGCCATCTCGACGCGCACATAGATCGCAGCACCGTACGCCTTTTGAGAGGCATCACAGAATCCGTGATGTTCCACTCGGAATTCTGGGCGGAAGGAAACCCATCTGGGAATTCGGACTTGATCTAGGACTGAGTAGCTTTTAAGGAAATCACGCCACTTTTGGCACAGTTCAATTGGAAGTTCATCATCCCACCCTAGATCATGCAGCCAGATCTCCTGCATGAAAATCTTGGCACAGACTACGAAAGGAGCGAGCCAGCCTGCTGGATCAAACAGCTTCGCAATTTGGGAGAGAACATGCCGTTTTGTGAGTGTAGCTTCGGTGGATAGGTCGGGGAGGGCGAAGAAAAACTCATCGGATGTTGCTTTCCAACGGACTCCGAGAGTTTTCGCCGTGCTTTCCGTATCTATTTCGAGGAAATCGGCAGTTAAAAGATGATCGGTTCCGATATGAGCCAGAACTTCTTTGTGGTTGGAGGTCCATTTCCTCAATGGAAAACCAGCCGAATCGAGGGCACCCTGCAACTCGCGAATGGTGAGGAGAGCCTCTTCTGCAGAGTCAGCTCCCGAAAGGACATCATCGACATACATGCAACCACGAATAACTTTATTCGCTCTCGGATGGGTTAGTTGCACGTCGGTCGCTAGCTGTTGCAGTACTCGAATTGCCAGGAACGGTGCACAATTGACCCCAAACGTAACAGTTTTTAGCTCAAAATCTCGAATGTATCCTTCCCTATTGCGGAATAAGATACGTTGGAACGATGTCTGCTTCGGATCTACCCAGATCTGCCGGTACATTTTCTCGATGTCAGCACTATACACTTCAGGATCTGGATGGTTAGATCGGACTGTAGGACCGGGCCAGCATGAAGGATATCATTTAAGCTGACCCCATTGTCTGAAGGGCTGGAGGCGTTGAATACCACTCGAAGTTTGGTGGTCGTACTCTCCGGTTTTAACACTGCGTGGTGTGGCAGGTAGTAACATGCTGAATCGTGGGTAGGAGATATTCTTGAATAACTGAGTCGTACTTGGATTTTAACGTACTGTCCCTTTTTAGCCGCTGCTCGTTTCTTAAGAATTGAGCCAGCGCCTGGAATCTGGAATGTCCTAGGGAGCAATTAATGTTCTCAGGATCTCGAAAAGGAAGACTCACGACATACCTGCCGGTCTCGTCTTTTGTGGTGGTCCGAAGGAAATTGTCCTCACAAATCACGTCGGATTCTTTTGCCACTTTTACTGGCAGATCCTCCACCTCCCAGATTTTGGTGAGGAGTTTATCGAGAGACGCTTCATACGTGTGTGCAACTTGCGTGGAAAAGGATGATATTTGATCATGCCTCGGAACGGGTACTGGTCCTGTTAGAATCCAGCCGAAAATGGTCTCTTGACCGAGAAGCGAGCCACAGATGTTCGCTCGGGTACCGCTTAGTAGAATGGATGGAAGTATATCGGCCCCGATTAGAATATCTATTTGTGCGCTCTCATAAAACTTTGGATCCGCTAGCGGAAGTTCGGGAAGGTCTCGCAGGAAATGTTGCGGAAGCGGACATGAAGGAAGATTTCCGGCTATTTGTGGAAGCACGTAGGCAGTGGTGTTTAACTACAAACTGGGCCGAGTCGGAGAACGGATCGTGAATTGACAGATCTTTTTGGTCTCAGCGGAGACCGTGAGACCTGTGCTCGGATAACCTGGAACGGCAGTTTAATCAGGTTGAAGAGGCGCTCAGTGATGAAGGTCGCCTCAGATCCGGAGTCTATTAAGGCTCGCTCTTGGAAATTGGAACCTCGATGGCATATATTAATTATAGCGGTGCCTAGGAGGACTGACCTAGTGCCTGCCGCAAAATAATTCTGAAGCGTTGACTGCGTGCCACTGGCAGCCGAGGGACCGAGAGTATTTGATCCGGATCTGGACGTTGGCGTTGGATATGCGCGCGCTGGGGATGGGCTGCCTCGGTGTAGGAGGGTGTGATGGCGGCCGCGGCACGTGAAGCAGTTATGTGCGCTTTCGCAGTCGCGCAACTGATGTGTCCGCGCAAAGCAGTTTAAACACAGCTGTTTTCTTTTTATATATGCGATGCGTTGGTCGACCGTCATCTGGAGAAATTTGGCGCATGTGCGTACAGGATGGTTCTCTCTATTACAGAGATCGCACCCTCTAGGTTGCCTAGGTGCCACCCTTGTCTCATATGAATTTATTCTTCGAGACGCCGAGTTGGAAGTGGATGCCCTGGGCTGAGTCTGACTAGAACCTGATGGTCGAACATCATCTATGGCTTCTAGTGTCCTGTGACGCTCCGTTAGGAAAACGTTCAGCTCGTGCCACGTAGGGATCTCGGCTTTGTTATGAAGGGACTGCTCCCATAGGGAAAGCGTAAGCTTTGGGAGTTTGGACGAGCACATATACACCAAGAGGCAATCCCAAGTTTTGACCTGAATGCCGGACATTTCTAGTGCAGTAAGGCTGTAACCCAGACTCCTGTGTGACGGACGGTACATTGAAAAGTATCTTTAATTGACTGTTTATTAAGTCGCTTGTTTTCGAAACGCTCAGTGAGGTTATCCCACGCTGATCGAAAGCCATCATTAGTAAGGGGTGAATTTGAAACTATATTGTGAGCGTCGCCACTCGTTTTAGCATTAAGGTGAAATAATTTTTCGACAGGAGTGAGTCTGGGATTGTTGATATAAATTGCCGTGAATAGATCCCTAAAGGTTGGCCAACGAAGATAGTCGCCGGTAAAAACTTCGGTATCGCACGGCGGAAGCCGGCAGCCTGACGGAATGTATGTCTGAGAAGGATCAGCTGGCGTTGGGGGAGGTTGCGGAAGTTGCGGAGTTTGCGCTATCATATCTGCTATCTGGGCGCCGCACCTTTCGTACGTGCTGTAGCAATACCCGTACTTAGCCTTGAGGACTGGCAAGCTGTCAGCTGCACCTTCTCCGGCTGCTACAAGGCATGCGGTACAGGCATCGTATTCTTTTTTGATGCGGACCCATACCTCTCGGATTTCGTCTCGGCGAATATTGAGGACGGATAACGTAGGAGGGACCGCCGAGGGAATATTTATTCGCGATTCCAATTCGGACAGTGGATCCGAGACTTCAATAAACTGGCTCATAGCGAGGTCGGCAGCCGTTGCAACCATTTTTGTGCTGGCTCGCGTGGTTCTTTCGATGGAAGAAGGAGCCTTTTTGGGAGGTGGCGTCTTGACCTTTTTAGGTGTGGGCGTCCTCACCGTGATTTTTGGTATTTTCGGTGATGGAACAGGGGATAGTTTGTTGGAACTTTCCCTGGACATACCAAACTAGGATGCTGTTAGGATGGAATGTGCGCGCTGATATTTCGGACAAAAATCAGAGAACCAATTAAGGACCCACTTATGGACCGGTGGAAATAGGGTATCGACTAGCTCAAAAAATAGTCGATATGCGTGGCTGAATAATTGTTAAAATATTCCCCAGGCTTTTGGTGGATTGATGGAGCAAGAATGGAAAAAAAATACCAAAAAAATACCACAAAATAAAAAATACTGAAAAATACTGTATTTGATGAGGTATTTGTCGTTTAGTATTTTATTGGGGGTGGTTGGCCGAATTAGGATGGGATTGGATGTCCCCGGCAGTGTTTGGAGTTTATTGGTTTTGTTTTTCTTTATTTTAAAAAAAATATTCGGAGACAAAAAAAATACCTTGCAGTGGTATGCGGGTGGTATTTTTTCCAATTTTTCTTTTTTGTCCCCAAAAGAAAAAATTGAGTATCGATATATATGTAGATTTACCAAGCTCAATAAATAAGAAAAAAAATACTGGAATGGGCGTTTTTTTGGAAAAAATGTGAAACCGAAGTAACAAATTAATAAATCAATAAATTAATAAATTGATTCCACTAGTTCCGCGATGGCGACAGTATTTTATATTTCTCCCCTTTTTTTTCGTTTTTGGAACTGGCAGTAATTCTCAGTATTTGTTTAATTTTATTGGAGTTGAGCTTGGTGTTTATTAATTTTGTTGGAATTTATTTATGGGATGATTGAAAAACAACTGCCCGAATTTTTGCGGGCTGTGTATTGGTGACGCTGGAATGCGCGGGATTATCGAGCTTTTTGCGGTACCGCAATTCGCGTGTATGTGTAGATGTATGGATGGATAGTGCCCAAAATATGTAAATAAGAAAAACACACTGAGACACAAAAGTTATTTCACGTCGGCTTTAGGAATTTATTTAATATATATTTATTGGATGGCCGACGGAAATACTTGAGATTTCGGAATTGGGGTGTAGTTATGTAGAAAAATATGTATAAATGTATGTATGTATATATATATGGAATATGTAATATATGTAATATGGATGTAATATATGTAATCAATATGGCGGAAAATTTTTATTGTAAATTTTGCCGGCGGGTATGTGTTGTAAATTTTCGATTTATTGTGGACTGTATTTAGATTTTTAATAATGTAAGCAAATATTGTCACAGCGGATATACAATAAAAAATTAATATCAAAAATATTTGTGGGCCGAAATTGGCGGAACACTTAATTTTTGTTTCACTTTTTTGTGGGAAATTAATTGGAACTCAATTTTGAAATTAATTTATTTTTCACTGTACGCTTGACTTTTTATTTGCACACTTTAATTTGAATTTATATTTTTTATTTTCTTCGATTTGATGTTGGATGTATATTTAGTGGATGTACGGCCAAATACGAATATGAAACTAGTACATCAATATGCACACGAAAAGGAATTAGAAAATAGGCAATATGGCCGCACGTTAAAAGAGAACGAAGAAATAAAAGACGGAATTGGAATTGTAATTTACTAACTGCCGTCGTCGGATTAAATCGGACTTGGATTTTAGACAAATCGTACAGAAAGTCAAACGAATTATGTTCTTCGAATGGCTGACTGTCGACCGGCAGTTAAGAAAAAAAATTAATAATATGGCACTTATCTGGCTCGAATGGACCAAAAAATGTAGAGATGGGGCGTCGGGGGTGATCGTCGTTTGGGGGCAGCTTCGTCGGACGATGCGGCTGTTGCACGTAGCCGGGCAAGCTGTGGAATAGAAGGTGAAAAAAAACACTGGACGATCGCGGTGCGCAGGAAAAAGAACAAATGAAACTCGTGGGACTTTTCGTGTTATAGCGCGGACCGGCCGGGCGATGTATTTCACTAATGAGACAATGAAAGACTAACTTAAGCCTAATTGAGCGCTGCGTTTCAAAGCGCAGTGGAGAGATTCCGGGAGCGGGAAGGCAGGAGAGCCTGGAATCGCAAGCGTCCAGTGCGGGAGAGCGGGAGAGCCTGGAGTCGCGAGCATCCAGTGCGGGCGAGTAGGCATTCGCTACGAGGGAAGCGCGGGCGGTTTAAAAGAGGGGAGAGCGGCGTAAACACTGATTTTGCAACTAAACGCTAGGGTGGTCCTAATGATCACCCAAGATCTGTGTCTACTTATGACTACTCCTTAACAGTGTTGACAACTCTCCCCTTAGGAATATGACCGTCCTCGGTCATCTGGAAATTTACAACAGCTTGTTTGATCTCCCGTGCGTCTCGTCTCCGTCTCAGCATCATGATGAGTAGGAAGAAACAGCTGATGAGAAGACTGGCGAACCAGGTGTCGGTAGTTCCAGCCGATTTCACTTCCTCCTTAAGTCCTTGGATGACCTCCAAGTTTTGGCTGTTAATTCTTTGGAGGAGTGGCATGCTTAGCGTTGGATCGTGGCCGATGATGTTGAGTAACGGTGATGCCTCCATGCCCGGAGTTTTCCTTATGGCTTCACGTTGGTTGGAGTATTTGGTGCCATTGATGAGAGCCACTCGCTCGAACATGTCGAGGTGCGAGCCGTTGGTGGTTATTTCAGGGCCATCGTCAGTGCTGACTTTAGCTGGGCACTCGTTGATTATTATTACTCCGTCATCTATTAACGTGATGGGGCTTAGGTGACTGGCTTTCGTCTCGCATAGTGCGGTACTCCCCGCGTGTAGGCCTCGAGCGCAAGTATCGTGATCCGCCAGTTTGCAAAACGACGCGTAAGTTGTTGGTGCGCAATCGGTGACTGCTAGGACGTCGCTATTGCATTCGGCTACCTTGTTCTCCTTCAACTGCAGGATGGTGTGTTAGTGTGATACAGGGAAAATTGTGACCTTCTTACAAATTGTTTTAATCTTAGGGTATGCGATTAGCACATGGATTATACTATCGGACTGAAGGACTCTAATGGTAGACGCCTCTAGTAGGCTAATGATGGGGTCTTCTGTGGGTGATCAACAAATACACTCTTCAAATCATTTTGGTTAAAAATTGCTGGGTTTATGATGTTGGCTTTTGCAAGCGTGACTGTAAGCATTACGTTTTGAATATCCGTTATTAGTATTCTATTCCTGGCCAAAAGTACCTCATACAGGTAAGAAGTGTCAACTACATTATTTTGTTTTGCCTTGATAATTTTATTAACGGTCTCTGTTAATTCATTTATTTTATTCTGCGTCTGCGTATTTATTATAACATGCCGGTTATTTGATTCAATTAAACGTGCCTCGGACATTTTTAGCATATCGAAATCGGCCGCATCAGGTGTGCCCGCAATTACTTTGAGTGCGGTGCCTAGGAAGTCTAGGCCATCCTATGGTGTACCTTTAAAACAGACAAACTTCTAGCGTGTTCGGTATCGACGTCTAAAAATTTTCTCATATGCGACTGTGGAAATAAATCGGACAACCTAATAGTTTCTTCCCTCCATGTCTGCTAGTTTATTTCCTAACCTTTTGTTATTTTTGATGTATACTTTTTCTCCTACCTCAAAAATTCTGTTTTGTCTAGTAGGGTTGCACCTATTTAGATTGGCGTGTTGTGCCTTTTCAATATTACTTATTATCGCCAATTTCTGTTCTTCGATGAATGCTTCCCATCGTTTAATTTTGGCATTTGTATTTCGCTCGGATACAGCGAAGGTAAGAGGTTGATGGTTTGTTGCGTAATTGAGCTCGCAGTCTTTCAACGTGCGAGATATCATTGTGATTGGCCTGCCCTTTTGGGACAGTACCGCACCGATACCGCTTGCTGTGGCATCGGTTGTCAAATCGAAAGGAAGTTTGAAGTCTGGATATGTTAGTATCACATCTTCTAATGACAAAATGTCTCGCAGGCGCTCGAACGCTCTGCGTTGGGTCTCATCAAATTCAATAGCAACCTTTTTTGATATGTGTTTGTTAACAGTGCCATTCTTTCCCTTAAGTATGGAGGTAAGTGGTCTAGCTATGGTAGCGAAGTCCTTGACAAAACTTCTGTAGTAGCTGGCCAATCCTAGAAAAGACCTGAGACTGAACAAATTTTTTGGTTCGGTGTACTCCTGAATGGTTTTTACCTTTTCCGGGTCTGTTTTGGCTCCGTTTGATGTAACAATGAAACCTAAAAATTCAACACTTTCCTTGAAGAATTTGGTTTTTTCCGGTGCCACTCTCATGTTGGCTTCGCACAGGCATTTTAGGACTGTGTCAATGTGTATAACGTGGTCGGCTGCATTTTCGGAGAAAATTATTACGTCGTCATAGACGTAACAAATTTTCCCGATCTGTTCACGTAGTACGTCGTCAATCGCCCTTTGAAAGATGCTTCCCGCATTTTTCAGTCCAAAGGGTAGACGGCAAAATTCATACTTTCCTCCGTTTATGGAGAAAGCAGTTTTTACACGGTCTTTCTCAGCCAGATAAATCTGGTGGTACCCCGATTTTAAGTCTAGGCTAGTAAAAAATTTTGCCTTTCCTAAGTTCGCTAGAATCATAGGAATACTTGGCATAGGGTAACGGTCGGCGATGGTTCGTTCATTCAGTTTCCTGAAATCGATCACCAGCCGTTTTTTCTTGTTGCCATCTGCATCAATTCCCTTTTTGTCAACAACCCATGTTGGGCTGTTAAATGGTGACCTAGAAGGCCGGATAATGCTATCCTTTAACAGCTGTTTGATTTCTGTGTTAACAAAATCTGCTGCTCCCATGGGGTAAGGATATAGCTTGGAATATACGGGTTCGTTAGTCTCTATTCGGGACTATTCGTGGTATTTGAGCTGTTCAGATATGTTTCCATACCTGATAACACTGTTACGTAAATCTAATGCCGCTCCGGCCTCCGTTAGCAAGTCGAAACATATTATGGCATCAAAAGTGTTGATAGTATCAAGTAAAAAAAATTGAGCCTTTAGGCCGAATATGTGCATAAAGCACTTTTCTTTTATATTACTGGAGCCATGAATGGAACTCACAGTGAATGGGGTGTCGACAAGCTCCTTTTGGGGCTTTACATAACTCTTTGCCGCTCCAGCGTCTAAGAGAATTTTTATAGTTCTCCCCGCCAGCCCTCGCTCAAAGGGCAAGTGGGACCTTCCTCTAAAAAATTGACGAGGTCGTTACAAATGAGTCACTGTCATCATCAATCCGCGGTCGGCACCAGAATTTTTCCCTTGTTTCTCGGGCGCTCGGTGTTGGCCCTTGTGAAAATCAGTATTCTGATTTCTTTGCTCAGCTACCTTGGCATATGTGGCCGCGAAGATACATCGTTCAATGCTGGGGTCTGCCTCTCTGGCTAATGCCAGTGCTGCTGGCAGGTCTTTTGGCTGTGCTGGAAACACAACAGCCCTTAGTGATTTTTTTAGACCAGAAATGAATACGTGTAGGGCGTCAGCCCTAACTTCTGTATTAAGTAATGCAGCCCTTTCGTCGTCATGTGTCATGACAATTTTGTTTGTAACGAGGGTCAATTTTCGTTCGACCTCATCGTAGTACTGCATAAGTGTTTGTTCGCCCTGACGGACCGACTCAAGTCCCTGCGTAATAGGAGCTAAGATCTTTAATCGTAGGAGTCTAATCTAGCTAATATGGCTTTAAAATTAAGCACTGTATTATACAAATCTAGCAGCGCACGCGCTGGTCCCTTAATTTTGTTTCTAATAATAGTGACGGCTTGGTAATGCGCGGTACTGCCCTGATAGGATTCGAAAAGTTCATAGGCATCGGTGGCGGATTGCCTCCATGCCACATACTCATCTTGTACACCAGTAAAATCTGGAATTGACTTCACTACATGTAATGGTATATCGCACTGTGGTGCTCCCGGTACTACCGCTACCCTCTGGTAGGATTCTACCTCTGGCGCTTCTATATGCAAACTCTGAAGCTTTTGATTAACGGCACTGATCTGATTCGCGAATTCGGCTCTGAGCCTCAGTTCTTGAATATTTAATGCGGCCTGAATTAATGCCTCTATTTGTGCCGCGTTCCTGGTTTCTGCGTTATATTTTTGTTGTGCCCGTACTGGTTGATATCTACTAGGCCCTCTAATTAATTCTTATTCACTATCATTTTCAAGACCGCGTTTAGTTTCCCTATATGGGCCTGGAAAACTCATAAGGCCACTAATTGGTTGACACTAAAACAAGTTGTTGGGAGGCCGAATGTTTTAATTCGACAAAATTAATTTTGTATATTATAATTTTATATCAATAACCGGGTGCTTGGCGTCCAAAAAAAAATTTTTTTGTTTAGGAACGGCCGATATTAATTCACATAAGTCACATTTGCAATTGGTTTACTTAAACTATTTTTAAATTTTGGGAAAATAATTTGTAGGGATTTTTATTTATTTTTTCCCTGTATGCGTACTTGAAGTTTGACTGTATTAATTTTGATCAGCCCACTTACATTTTTTGGTGTCGTGGATTCGGTATTAAAGTTGGGTGCCAATTATGTTTTAGATGTGTCCACGCGTTGTCCCTCGCCGCTGTCCGTGAGGGTAGGGGGTCACACTCCAGTTGCCACCGTGGCTGGTTCCGGGGGAGGGGGTGATGACGCAATCGCCACCGTGGCTGGTTGTTCTTATGGGTGAGCCGGGCGGTTGCCACTGGCTCTCTTCTCTCCTTTTAGGAAGACTACGTTGGGAGTAACTGACTCCGTTGCTAACGGCCCTTAAGGCACGATAACCAATTTCAATTAATAAGATAAGTGTTAACGGCCAATGCCGGAGTTTTATATTCAAGCCAATGCTCTTTATTGAATATCAAGATAAAAAAAACAAAAAGATGAAAACATATATTACTTTACGTAAGCTATGCGCGACCGCCAAGCCGACCGCTCGTGCTGCGAAGTGCTGACACTAGCAAAATCAACATAACTCACCATAGCGTATACCAATAGGAACCAGGCTCGGCCCATAAAGGCGTTTATACTGATTTTGCAACTAAACGCTAGGGTGGTCCTAATGATCACCCAAGATCTGTGTCAACTTATGACTTCTCTTTAACAGTGTTAACATTTGCAACTAAACGTAGGGTGGTCCTAATGATCACCCAAGATCTGTGTCAACTTATGACTACTCTTTAACATACCCATTTTCGTAATGGGGTAAAGTGGTAAATTAACTGACGGTATGGCTGCCAAGTGTTTGTATATATCAGTTAGATATTTTGTTTACTTTAATCCTAAAATTTGTCTTGTTTTTCTTAGTAGGATCGGACCTGATTAAACGAATATATCATATAGCTCCCAAAAAAAAATTGGAAAATATAAACTCAAAATAAATTATAACTTTATTGGTTTTAAAATATTCGGATATGATCCGAGATGAAGTGTCTTACACAATTTCACAATTTGGTTCTTATTTTATGAAATTAGGACGACTATATAATAAAGCTCAGTACAACTTCAACCTCCGAAGAGACAAGTAGTATTTCAACAGCACCTATCACCTGTGATGACGAAAAAACACTCCTAAAAGAATTAAGTCAAAAAAATCATGAAGAGACAAAACACCAACAACGACTGCAATTCTTTAACTGAAACCGGACTTATAATAATTACTTTTGAAACACTTCAGCTCCCTGAAAAACTGTTCGAATACGCAACTACATTCCTCGCCCACTGCGCTGCAGAAAGTGCCTCCGCTACGGACACCCTGCACCCATATGCAAGAACACAGAGAAATGTTTAAACTGTTCGGAAGATAAAGACACCAACGATTGAGAACACTGCGAAAACAATCCTGAACTCGACTCGAAACACAGCCCTCTGGACCGCAAATGCCCCACATTCAGTAAAAAACAGGAACTCACTGCCATAAAGATCACCGAAAAAGTCGACCATAAAACAGCTCTAGGTATATACTTTGAGCGACACGGATACAAAACAAAAAATTCATTCGCTAACACATGGTACAACAAGAACTCAATCTCCGAACACTCATATATCAACACGGATCCAAAACAAAAAATTCATACCACAACACATGGTACAACAAGAACTCAATCTCCGAACACTCATATATCAATAAAGAAACCATCCTCAAATGCTCAAACTACATCCACATCATATGGTCACAGCCACTCAAACACACCTACAACCTCATCATCAATCAAAACAACACTGCCACCGAAAGAAATTCTCCAAAACCACAACCAACACGACCAAGACGACACCGAAGCCATGGAAACTGACAACGCCAACCCCACCAGAATAACAACAGCATACGGATCACAACTCACAAAGGACCTTAAACTTAAAATTTTCCCTAAAGTCAAACCCTCTCTGTATACTAACTTCAAACCAACCAAATCAAAAACCAAATCTACTAACAAAAACAAACCTACCAATAACAGCGACAACTAATCGCTTTAGATTTACTTTAAGGAATACCCTTAAAAACTTTATATTTTCTACATGTCACTAATTTTAATTCAATGGAATATTAAAGGACTTACAAATAACTATAACCAAGTACAGGTTTGAAATAAAAAGAAGTAAAAGTGAAGCTTCCAGCTCCTTTACTTCCACCATAAAACCAACAACTCCCTCATCTAAAATATGAAGCAATATAAGACGCTTCTGTGGACTTAACCCAGTCAAACAAATCCATGCCATACTTAACCCCAAAAACAACACAACAGATATTATAGAAATAGCCAACTCCTTCTCCCAACACTTCTCAGAGCTCTCAAGTGATCTAAACTTCTCTGACGAATTTCGAACTAACAAATACAAAATCAAAATAGCCAACTACACACCCACCCCAACAGCCAAAACAATAGAGGAATGGACTTCAGCACTTCACTACTCCAGGATAAAACAGAATCTCTTACGAAATGATACGCAACAGCTCCCTTACCACAAAAAACAGAATTAAAAATCTCTTTAACCAAATTTTTGACAGCCCCATACCTCAAACCAAAAACAGGAAACTATTCGAACATACCAAAGACAGGCATAAAACACACAAACTCATATTTACGGACGGATCAAAAATTAACTCCACTATATCTTACGCAGTTACAACATATACTACTATTATTAAATATGGCATACTATCCCCATACTCATCAGTACTTTCTGCTGTCAAAAGCGCAAGGGGAATGATCTGCTCTGATTCTCTCTCAGCAATTGACGCCATAGCAAACACTAACAACAACAACTTTTATGCGAACAAAATCAGATCATTTCTAACAAGACTAGCCCAAAAATGAAAATATTATGGATCCCTGGTCATGCAGGCATAGCAGGCAACGAGCTAGCCGACCATACCGCAAAATCCACAAGCAAAATGCCCCTTATTTACACCTTAAACATAAATCTCACAGACATCAACAGACACCTAAAAGAAGAATTCCTAACAAGAAACAGACAAAATATAGAACACTGCAATCAATGGTACAAAACTATGAACAAAGACTACTTAAACATCGATAAATACTGCAGATCCTTCTATTCCAAATGGAGCAGACTCGATCAAATAAAAATTGTACGCCTTAGGCTAGGCCACACAAAACTTACACACGAGCACTACTTCAATCAAAATAAACTTCAGTTTGCCCCTTCTGCCAAGGCGACAACACCATACGCCACCTACTAAACTCATGCCCATCACTGCTACCCACTTAACTATCCATTTTCAAAAACACAAACCCAATAAATCTCCTCAACGACCTTAACCCAGATAATTTGAAAAAATGTTAGCTTTCTTAAAACCCTCAAACCTGTATCACAAAATATAAAACATAACCAAAAATGTACAGAAATTACAAAAACTACCATTTAAGTAGCGAAATTACAATGCACAATATGTAAATACACTAATAAATAGATATCATATCATTATCCTAAAAGCCGAAGGCCTTGTTGCCAGCGCTTTACCAACTAAGTTAGTCTAGTTTTGTAAACTTCTCTATCTTTAATAATAAATAAATAAATAAATATAATAAAGCTGTCATTTGAATGATTTATTATTGTATTAAACAAGAAAGGGAGCACACTTCGGCAAGTCGAAGTTTATACACCCTTGCAGTTGCTACAAATCTTCTACATTTCGATTTCTATGGCCTATATTACTAAAAACGAGAAAGGAAGCAAACTTCGGCAAACCGAAGTTTATATACCCTTGAAGTTATCACAAATCGACTACATTTCGATTTCTATGCCTATATTACTAAAAACTATGATTTTCGCTGCATTTTGCCATCGGTTCTATGGCAGCTATATGATATTGTTTTCCGATTTTAATTTAATTAAAACCGTAATTCCATAATATTTGAATATTACCAAATCTCAAAGAATAAAGAAAAAAATTAAAAACAATTTTTTGGAATTTTTTTCCGAGTGTTCCTATGGAAGCTATATGATATAGTCGCCCGATCCGTCTCGTTCCGACTTATATGCAATAGAAAGACAACTTTTGGGAAAGTTATAAGCAGATAGCTTTGAAACTGAGGGACTAGTTTGCGTAGAAACGGACGGGCAGAAGGACGGACGGACAGACGGACATATCTATTTCGACTCTCCTGGTGATGCTGATCAAGGGTCAGAAATGTCTCCTTCACTGCGTTGCAAACATTTGACTGAAATTATAATCTTAATATATGTAGTCAGAAGATTAATATAATATTTGGGATAAAAGATAAAGATGCAATGCACTTTTTAATTGTCAAAAATTTGGTGACCGATTAAACAAGTTTAGACTTTGAACGGGGTCTTGTGTTGGAAATAAGAATATGGCGTAATATCTTGCCCGCCGAACGTATGTTTATGCTTACTTTACGGAGTGGGTGCCAAAATCACAGGCAAATTTGGCAAGTTAAAAGCCAAGTTTAAACACAAATTTTGTATTATAAAACCCAAAAGTGTAAAATCTCCTTCTTCCAAAATGGATGGCACCGATTCATTATACCCTTGCAGAGGGTATTATAATTTCAGTCAAAAGTTTGCAACGCAGTGAAGGAGACATTTCCGACCATATAAAGTATATAAATTCTTGATCAGCATCACCAGGAGAGTCGATCTAGCCATGTCCGTCTGTCCGTCCGTCTGTCCATCCGTCTGTCCGTCCGTCCGTCCGTTTCTACGCAAACTAGTCCCTCAGTTTTTAAGCTATCTGCTTGAAACTTTCCCAAAAGTTGTCTTTCTGTTGCAGGTAGTATATAAGTCAGAACGCGCCGGATCGGGCGACTATATCATATAGCTGCCATAAAAAAGCCATAACGTTGGTGTTTTTAAAGTTAGGAAGTTGGGATTTTCTATGAGTTTTATTTTTGGCTAATTAATTCAACCTACCGAATTTCATAAGGATCGGACGACTATATCCTATAGCCGCCATATAACTGATTGATCGGAAATGCCATAACTTGGGTGTTTGTAAAGTTAGGAAGTTGGGACTTTTTATGAGTATTAAGAATACATCATATGAATAATTTGGAAGAATATAATTTACAGAATATTCTGCAAGGGTATATCAACTTCGACTCCGTCCGAAGTTTGCTTTCCGTTCTTGTTTTGATATAATGTAGGTTTGTTGATAATTATTTATAAAATCTTCCCTATTTTTTGTATGAGGCTCAGTGCAATCAGTTGCAATTAGTAACATAAAGGTATTGCAATTTCAGTTTAATGTATCTGAATGAATGGGCTTAAAATATTATGAAATTTGGTAGGTCGGATTGATTGGCCAAAAATAAATCCCATAGAAAATGCCAACTTCCTAACTTTACAAACACCCAAGTTATGGCATTTCCGATCAATCAGTTATATGGCGGCTATAGGATATAGTCGTCCGATCCTTATGAAATTCGGTAGGTCGAATTAATTAGCCAAAAATAAATCCCATAGAAAATGCCAACTTCCTAACTTTACAAACACCCAAGTTATGACATTTCCGATCAATCAGTTATATGGCAGCTAAAGGATATAGTCGGCCGATCCTTATGAAATTTGGTAGGTCGGATTGATTGGCCAAATATAAAACCCATAGGAAATCCCAACATTCTAACTTTACAAACACCAAAGTTATGGCATTTCCGATCAATCAGTTATATGGCAGCTATAGGATATAGTCGGCCGATCCCGGCCGTTCCGCCACATATACTGCGTGCAAAGGAAAGAAGGGTGTGTGCATAGTTTCAATTCGATATCTTTAAAACTGAGAGACTAGTTTGCGTAGAAACAGACAGACGGACAGACACGTAAGCGTGTATTATTTCATGGTAACCAAAATTAATCGATCTAATAATCCTATTAAAATTATAGTTTTGCCTGAATATGTCAAACCCTGCATAACTCACCGTTGTTAATAACAACTAACTAAAATTGGTTTTGGGTTTTCGGTTTTCTTATATATTATTCTCAGAGCAACTTTTAGCTGAATGTTATGAGTTATTTTTATTTACTAGAATTCTAGATAATGTGAATAAGATTTACGCTTGGAACTAATAAAGTTATAATAATTATTAAAACGCTGAGGATTAAGCATGGTGAATTTTTAAATATCTTGAAAGAATAGATTGAGAACTTTTATATTTCCTATAAGATCTAGACTTAACATTTCATAAGTGGTCAACTCTTTGCTAAACCAAAGTGATTTATTGGAGATTGACGGATAGTACCACGGAACCCAGGAATTAAAAAATGAGTTTATTGCAGAGTAAAAAAAATTAACTGCATAAGTAAAGATCAGACCAATTAAACCAGAAAAATCATTTAGCCTCAGAAAGCCTTGCGAAAATAATGTGAAAAAATTAGATAGTTCTCTTATTTTAGTGGCTAAAATTTATAAAATTTTACGAAAGCAAAAAAAACAAGAAAGGAAAGCTAACTTCGGGCGGAGCCGAAGTTGATATACCCTTGCAGAATACTCTGTAAATTATATTCTCCAAAATTATTCATATGATGCATTCTTAATACTCATAAAAAATCCCAACTTTATAACTTTAAAAACACCAAAGTTATGGCATTTTCAATCGTTCAATTATATGGCAGCTATAGGATATAGTCGGCCGATCCTTATGAAATTTGATAGGTCGGATTGATTGGCCAAAAATAAAACCCATAGGAAATCCCAACTTCCTAACTTAACAAACACCAAAGTTATGACATTTCCGATCAATCAGTTATATGGCAGCTAAAGGATATAGTCGGCCGATCCTTATAAAATTTGGTAGGTCGGATTGATTGGCCAAATATAAAACCCATAGGAAATCCCAACATTCTAACTTTACAAACACCAAAGTTATGGCATTTCCGATCAATCAGTTATATGGCAGCTATAGGATATAGTCGGCCGATCCCGGCCGTTCCGCCACATATACTGCGTGCAAAGGAAAGAAGGGTGTGTGCATAGTTTCAATTCGATATTTTTAAAACTGAGAGACTAGTTTGCGTAGAAACAGACAGACGGACAGACGGACATGGCTATATCAACTCAGGAGGTGATCCTGATCAAGAATATATATACTTTATAGGGTCGGAGATGTCTCCTTCACTGCGTTGCACACTTTTGACCAAAATTATAATACCCTCTGCAAAGGTATAAAAAACGTCTACGGCTCAATTAAATTTCAACGAATGTCATTCCATATTTAGACAAATTTCTTAGAGCCTAGCTTAACCGAAGGTTGGCGAAGACGACGCTGAGAGCGAGAGAGAACTTTATTGTGCTCCCGCCTTCGCCCTAAACTAACTTACACTATACTTACACTATGGGAGGGCATCACTGCCTCGATTCCCACGAGGACTGTCTCCAGCTCTTCTGCACTTAGGAGCGAGCTGCCCACTCATAGGAGTAGGTGCTTGGCAGTTGCCTCCCTTAGTTCGCCCATGTGAGGAGCATCCGATTTTTGATGCGAATTCGCGTATCGCATCGGCTTCCTCCTCTATTCTCTCTCGAAGGGCTTGGAAGTGGCGACTCGCTCCAACAAAGATCGTCCCGTTGAAAAACCTTTGAAAAGCCAATAAAAAGGAATCTGTGGCTAAATCTGAAACAAGTTCTAGATGAACCGCTAGGACGCAAAACAAACGAAGAGCGCAGTACAGGACTTATACGGAAGCCTACCACGAATTTTCAATGTCGTATAGGCACACAAAAATCAACGCTCTCAGATGCGGTGACGTCACATTTGGATCAATGGGAAGCATTAAAAAATAATTATGCAAATCCCGTTTAGGACAGTTGTGCGCGGTGAAATAAATACCGATAATGATAGAGCTATTTTATGCAAACAAACAAAACCGGATAGATAACCAATGCCGGACCCATCAGTGATTTTGACAAATCTTGGAAAGAATCTGGATTTCATCATATTCTCATGAATGAAAAAGACACACAGAAAACCTGAATTTCAAGAAATAATATGAATAATACTGATTATGAGTTAACAAACGCCCATAGAATATTCGAACGAGCAATGGATGTTATTTGAAGAGTATGAATGACATTATTATATTTTCAAAAACAATTGAACACCATTACAACGATTTCGATTGAAAAATCAAAGTTTATTAAATTAGAAGCAATTTGAGCCCTAAATCACTTATTTTAGCCGGGGTTGCAACGCTCTTGTGCGCCGGAGCATTGTCTTGCAAAAACAAAATTTTTTTTCGCTTCATGTGAAGCCGTTTTGCAGCGATTTCGGCCTTCAATCGCTCCAACAATACACAGTAATACTCGGTGTTGATGGTTTTCTTTTTCAAGGTAGTCCACGAAGAGTATGCCATGACAATCCCAAAAAACTGATGCCATAACCTTTCCGACCCATAGAGCCTCCCTCGACCGTTTCGGAGCACTCGTGCCGGCTTTGGTCCATTGCCGGGCACTCATTCTGTTCTCTGGTGTGTAATAGTGGATCCTGGTTTCATCAACAGTTACCAATCGACGCCAAAAGTCCGCCGTATTCCGCGTCAGTACGTCCAAACACTCTTTCGAACTGCTCTCGCGTTCGAGTTTTTGGTCCGGAGTGGGCATGCGCGGCACCCAGCGGCAAGAAAACTTATTTATATGCAGAATCTCTCTCAAAATATGGCGTGTGCACTCAGTACTGATCTTTGTGGCATCTGCCAATACCATTTCATGTATTTTTTTGGCACTGTCCTCTGAAACCGCATCGGAAGACCTGCCTCTGCGGACTTAATCGGTAGTGGAGTTGCGGCCACCACGAAACTCTCGAAACCAATATTTCACGGTGTAATCTGACGGAGCATTTGCCCCATAATATTTGTCCAATTTTTCTTTTATTTCCTTCGCCGTTTTGACTCTCAAAAAATAATGTTTTATGAGAGAACGAATATCGTTTTTGTCCATATTCAAAATGATGCCAAACACGTCAACAACAATCAGCTGCCAAAACAAAACTAAGAGCAGTATCGCACTGAAATTTGGTATGCTTGCCTAAATATGAACGCACCGTAAGGAACCATAACCTTCTTTGCAGTAGTAGCGCATTCTGGCGGTCAAGGAGGTTACTTTTCACCCCACCTAGTAACTCAAACCTTGGGAGCGTCTTAGTTTTGATTGGCGTACTTGAGCCTTAGAAGTCAATAACGATATTTTATAACCTTCTACAGTTTTGTTACGAATGTACACGCAAGCTCCATAAGAATGCGTCGGCAAAGGCATGTAATTGGACCGGTGACATTGGATCGGTATGCCCGGTTTTGGCAATAAATATGGAATATTTATTTCTTCTAATTTAGACAGTATCATTTTTATCATACTTCATGATGTTTCCAAATGCATCGGAATCGACCCAATCTAACTAATTTAGATAAAGTTCCTGCAACAGAATATATACTCTAATTACAATAAGCCGAGGGGGTCAAACAGCTTTGATGTCATCGATAGTATGTTCCGTTTTGTAGCGAGGAGACCCATGACAGCACCTTCGTTAGGCAATCACGATATTCTTAACGCCTTAGTTGACTTTGAGTCCGAGATGGGAGCGTTTTGTAATCGGATCGGTATGCACAAACCAAAGGAATAGATATTTCCTCTAATTTGGACAATGTAATTTTTATCATATTCCAAGCTGTTTCCAAATGAATAGGAATCGACTCATCCCAATCTAACTTATTAAGCCAAAGTTCCCGCAATAGGATCTTTCCTCTAATTACAATAGGACTTAATAAGCCGAGGGGGTCAAACAGCTTCGATGTCACCGATAGTATGTTCCGTTTTGTCGCTCGGAGACCCATGACAGCAGTGTCAATTTTAAATTTGAAGGCATCTTCCGAGATCGGTATGGATTTAACTGTGCTTTTAGATGCAGTGACGTCACGTAAGTTTGATAACCACTTTGTCAATTTAAAACCTGCAGTTTGAAGAACCTGAGATACTTCAGACTTAATAGTCCTCAACTCCTCTACGCATGCAGCACCAGTCAACATTTCATCGACATAAAAGTCGGATCCAATAACCTTAGCAGCTCTAGTAAAAGAAAGTTTGGCAGATTCACTTAACCTTTTCAAACACCGAATAGCCAAGAACGGGGCTGGTCCAGTACCATATGTTACGGTGTTGAGCTTGTATAATCTAAAGAACTCAGAGGGGTCTCTTCTCCACACTATTAGTTGAAACTGCCTATCTGCTTCATTCACCATCACCTTTGCTCAGGTCACAGAATTTTTTTAAGAGATGGCATTTCTTCCAAAGACCAATACTTCTGTAGTGCGCTGTCAAAAAAAAACCTCTTCACTACAACTGAAACTTTTCACAACTTCTATAAAGGAAGATGCCTTATATCTACCCGAAGAGGGTTTTCTGCAGAGTCGGAAAGACAGCTAATAATTCGAAAAATGATTCTGCTCCTATTCTATTCTTTGCGGTTGGTAGAAATAGAGGTCCGCTAGTGGTAGGTTCATTGGAATTTTCCAGTCACTGATATTAACAGACTGGTCAGGATGGTATCCTGATATTGATTTTATTTATTTTTTTATTGACTTCACCACTGTGTGTACCTTTTTCTTAATTTGAGAATTGGACTCGCCAATACGGATTTACGGATCTGTAAGCGGTGAGCAAGGTCCTCTGTTATAAAATTTGTTTGGGACCCAGAGTCAAGAAGTGTTCGGGCCCAAATATATTTACCGATTTTGGTTCTAACACTTACGATCGACGTGGCTAGAATCCCCCTGTCTAATGATGTCGCTTGTGACGTGGAAGGCTGATCTTGATTTAAAGAAGGAGAAAGAATCTCTTGGTGTGGTGCCAACGCAAAACTATTTTAAGACACTGTATATCTATGCAGTAAAACGTGATGCAAGAGGCCAATAACTCGACAGTTATTAAATTTGTTGATAGTTCAACATTGCATTCGAAATCTTGGTGTCGTCCCCTATCGATGATACGGTATCGATAATATTTCTTCAAGATGACGCTGACAGTTGCGTTATTTTCGGAAGACTAAACAATGTTGAAATATTCATAAAAATTAAACATTCGTTATCATACACTTCTTTCAGGCCTTTTCATAATTGCTCTCGGTGACTTGGTAGGCCTTAGTAGTTCTCAAAGCTTCACCAGAAAGACAAGAAATTAAGTGATTAAATTTTTCAATGACGGGAATGCTTTCGTTTTGATGAACGCGAGTTTTAAAAGGCTATTAAAATTCTTAAACTCCGATTATTTGCCGCTGAATTTCGGCAATGTCATATTCGGAAGTCGAGCTCGAGTTGGGGCCACAGAATCTGATCCTATTATTTTGGTTTCGCTTGCCGTCTTCCAGTCTGAGATGACCGACATTATTTTTGCCTTGGTTATTATTGAAAGCTCTTCCAACTCTTCTCCGAACTTATCGCCATCATCTAAATCTTCGATCTGTTCTTGTAATTGATTTGCCTTAATAATTGCAGCATATAAAATCTCTAGCCGAAAAATTAATTCTACTTCTTGAATCGGAACCTGAAACAGAGTCTGAACCAAAACCAAAGATGATTTCCGATCAGTGTCGAAGTACTTAAACGATGCCAAAAAGAATTACTACACGTACAATTAGCCCCAAGGAAACTAAAGCCCCACCCTATTTTTATTCGGGAGAAGATCTCGAATGCCCTAGTCAACAAAATAGTTGAGCTTGTCGGAAAAGATAACTTTCATGTTATTCCGCTTATGAAAGGGAATATAAGCGAAGCTAAACTCCAAACCAAAACGATTTCCGAGCAGTGTCGAAGTACTTAAACGATGCCAAAAAGAATTACTACACGTACCAGCTGAAAAGTTGTAAAGGTTTGCAAGTTGTGCTGAAGGGAATAGAACCCGATGTGACCCCCTCCGAAATTACAGAGGCCTTAAAAGAAAACGGTTTTTGCGCAAAAAATGTTATAAACATTATGAACAAAAACAAGAAGCCGCAACCACTCTTCAAGGTTGAGCTGGAACCAGACAGCATAACTTTGAAAAAAAGCGCTCGATCTACAAGTTGCAGTACCTTCTGCACCGTAGGATCACAGTGGAAGAGCCTCACAAACGGACCGGGCAAGTGCAATGCACAAATTGCCAGGAATACGGTCATACCAGGGCTTACTGCACCCTCAGGTCAGTATGTGTAGCTTGTTGAAACTGCCACGGCTCCGAACCCTGCCCTGCCACGGCTCCGAACCCTGCCCTGCCACGGCTCCGAACCCTGCCCTGCCACGGCTCCGAACCCTGCCCTGCCAACAAGGAAGACTCTTTCACTAAAAAGTGTGTAAACTGCCAAAGAAAAAACACAGCAAACTACAGAGGCTGTCCAGTCTACAAGGTGATGAAAAGTCGGATGCAACGAGCGACAACGGCACGCTCCCTGAACACACAAATCACTTACATGAGATCACAAACGACACCGGAAGCCACAAAGTAACATGGAATCTATGATGATTACTTTGCAACAAAATATGATGAAATTTATGGCCTTCATAAAAACCACCATGCAAACCCATATGCAAAACCAAAATATCTTTTTACAAATGCTTGCAGCTCAGCAATCCAAAGATACCATGCCTTGCCTTCGAATAACTCTGTGGAACGCCAACGGTGTTTCACGGCATAAACCTGAAATAACTCAATTTCTGAACGAAAACCACATCGACGTTATCACCAGCAAATATGATCCCGCCTTGTGACCTCCAAAAGAAGGCAATTATATAATGCACTCATTAAAACATGCAACAAACTGGACTAGGTTCACCAGGCTGCCCTACATACTAGCCTACAGATCCTAGAAAACTACCTGATTTAATTGATTTTGCTGTGACAAAAAACATTTCTCGAAATCTAATATCTGCAAAATCTATCATCGGACCACTCACCAGTGCTAATAACTCTTCTTCACGTAAGTTCCACCATTGAACTAACTTCACAGCTCAACATCAAGGAGGACATCGACTGCTACGCCGATGCTCTGGAGTCTGTACTCGCTCGTATCAGCAGCAACTAAAGTCTCAACACCGCAAGGGATGGACGGCCACACACACCAACACAAAACTAACCTTGAAATCAAATAGCAGATCGCCATCCTCAAAACAAAGTCATAAGGAAGCTGGTCGCAGACTTACCAGGGCTCTAAGGCAAGAAGAAGAAAACGCACAACGCCAGTACATTGAGAAACTTTCAATTCAAATTAAATTGAGATGAAGCCAATTCTGTTTTAACCAAATAAAGTTGCATAAGTAATCAGCGAGCAATAGAAACAAAAAAGGTCCCAGGCGGTGATCAAATAACTCCCAAAATGTTAATCGAACTTCCAAACTGTGCAGTTGAGGTTGTAAACTCTTTAACGGGATTACTCGACTTGGCTATTTCCTAAAAAAATAATCATAATAAAAATAATAATAATAATAATAATAAGTAATCATAATGATCCCAAAGCCAGGAAAAGGTCACACAATACCAACTCCCGTGTCTGTCAAAACTGCTCGGAAAATGCCTTTTGACGCGTATAATCCCATATCTGAAAAAGCACAACGTTATTCCAGCATACCAATTTGGCTTTCGAGAAAGCCATAGAACAATAGAGCAAGTCAACAGACTAACAACAGAAATACGGACTGCATTCGAGCTTCGGGAATATTGCAGTGCGGTATTCCTTGACGTTGCACAGGCTTTCGACCGAGTCTGGCTTTATGGCCTTATGCATAAAATCAGAACGATCCTGCCGGGAAACACTCGCAGGATACTTGAGTCGAACCTTTACAACAGAGCCTTCGCCGTGAGATACAACACTACAACATCCGACGACTACGCTATAGAGGCTGGAGTTCCCTAATGTAGCGCCCTTGGTCCAACTCTATTTCTCTTCTAAACTGCAGATATCCCCACGAACGAGCGGCTAACTACTTCCACATTCGCAGACGATACCGCGATCATAAGACGGTCCAAATGCCCATCGTCTAGTTGTAATGGAGAGGTGGTTATCAGACTGGCGTATAAAAATGAATGCGCAAAAGTGTAAACACAACGTTTACTCCTAACAGACAAACGTGTCCCCCGCTAACCCTGAATAACACGCCACTTCCACAATCTGACGATGTAACGTACCTTGGCATCCACCTAGACAGGAGACTTACATGGCGGAGACATATCGTAGCTAAGAGAATTCACCTAAAACTAAAATAAAACAATCTCCATTGGCTTATAAACGCGCGCTCCCCCCTCTGTCTGGACTTCAAGGTCCTGCTCTACAATTCAACGCTTAAGCCAGTCTGGACCTACGGCTCCCAATTGTGGGGAAACGCGAGCAGCAGCAACATCGACATTATTCAGCGAGCACAATCAAAAGTCCTGAGAACTATCACTGGGGCACCTTGGTATGTTCGGAACGACATCATCCACAGAGATTTTGGCATTCTACCCGTAAAAGATGAAATATCAAAACAAAAAGCGTCCTACCACACCAAGCTAACTTCTCATCCAAACCAGCTCGCCAGGGGCCTAGCAAGGGTTTCCAACCGGACCCGATTGCAACGCAATGACCTTCCAGATCAGCTATAGTTATTAGAGACCATAAATCGCGGACCAGTCACCTTGACTGTCAGATAGTTTTTTAATTTAAGATTCTATATACTAATTGTTAGTCTCAATTCAGAGAAGATCCAATAAATAAAATGCAAATGTTAAAAAAAAGTGATCATTTAATCGGCGGATGCTCATCACAGGTTTTTTTTTTTTGTAAGGTCCGCAAGAAGTTCAATGAAAACGACGAAAAAATATTAAATTGAATATCGAGCCAAAATTAATAGTGGTTGCAAATGACGGCCAAAATCAGTATACCCGTCCCGTATATATATATAAGTTATGACCAGTCATGGTCAGAGGGGGGATAATTCCCCTTATATTACCTAAATGATATGAATTTCATGCTGATTCGTCCTGCTGATCCTTCGTCCTTCTTCCTTTCGTCCTTCTTATTTTCCTTTATTTAATACGATTTTACTTTAAAATAAAACTGTAATCGAATTGTTTCGTTACAAGCGGTTTTATTATTCAAAAATATTGTGGTGTTCAGATCGGGGGTACAAACAGAATTAATTCTAACAATTATATTTCGGTGGCTTGTTGGCTTGGGCAGCGTCGCGACGTCAGCATACCGCTGGCAGAGCGGTTGCAGAAATATCCAAGCCGACACCAACGGTTTTGGGTGTCTGACCTGATGTGTTTCTCCACTCCAGATGCTAACGCTGCACTTATGCCTGGGCTCGGCGAAGGGTAGGGGTAGCGGCGGCTATAGCTGAGGCAGTTAGCCGACGCTCAGTTGGCTGGTGTTAAAATAAAAATAAAATTATGTAAAAATATATGTATATATAAAAAGTATGCCTACAAACATGTCCAGCAACTTTAGAGTTTAAAATAACATGTTGAAAAAAATCTTACAAATTTTATTTTTATTTTAACAGATAGTACATTTATTCACCTTTCGTTTGATGTACCTTAACCCTTCTAAGACTTCATAATTTTCCTAATATTTACAAAAATTTACAAAATGGCCTGATTTTGCATAAGAAAAAGTATGCGTACAAAGACAAAGATTAAAAGGAAATTCCATATTTTTGGCAAAAGGACTTGAATTTTATACGAAGTCAGGTAACCCTTTCGTTTTAGGAATTCAGCCAACCGATTTGGCATTGACTGGACTGGACCAATTTCGTTGTGTCCTCCACCGACATTTTATTCCATTCCTAGACCATCACTTTTTTTAGCATATCCTTTGATGTAATGGTGTGCTGGCGGATCCTGCGCTCTTGGAGCTCCCACAAATGCTCAATGGGATTGCTCAATGGGGACTGCGGTGGCGAATTTAACTGGTTCATCACATTATAGAGCACCCAAGGCTTCGTATTCATGGCACAATGCTATGGGTCGTTGTCCTGTTGGAACCAGAAGTCATCCTCCAGTCCTAGTTTCGTGTCGCTTTGATTTAAATTTTCTTTTAGGATGTTGATATACATCTTGTGATCCATTGTGGACTCAATGAAAACAAGATTTCCAACTCCACTGGCCGCCATACATACCCAAACCATAATGCCCTTTATCCCGAATATGCAAAACTTGCAATCGATGCTAAAATCATTTTTTTCTTGAATTCCTGGGGCTTATTATTGAATTCCATTCGTTTGATTTTGTTAACTTGATATGAATGGTTTCTTCCGGGCAGTACGGCTGTTATAGTCTTCATTCTTAAAAATTTTGCGAACAGTGTCATCATGATGATCGTTATTATACTTTTCCTTAATATCCTTTGCCATTTGGAAGGTTGTTGTGCTTGGATTTATTTTTATTGTCTTCAAAACGCTTCTCCTCCCACGCTCATAAAGTTTGGAAACCCGATAAATTGAAATGTTCAAGGACTCTTTGTACAGAGCAGTGTGCTCTGCCAACTCTCCCACCAATTTACCAAATAGTTTTCCCTTCATCACGTAGTTTTACTATGACTTTCCTCAAATCATGGTCAATTTCTTTATAATTTCCCCTATTATAAAAATAACGTCTGGTTACAACATAAATATGCCAGATTTGATTACAAACAAGTAAACAAACTTTGATTGACAGTTATCAATGCCAAAACTGCAATTTAAACGCTTTTAATACCGTCCTTTTTGATTTATTTTTTTTGTACGCATACTTTTTCTGATGCGAAATCGGGCCCTTTTTTACATTTTTCTTAAAATCAGGAGTAGTTTAAGTGTTACAAATTTAAGAGTTACACCAAACGAGAGGTGAATAAATGTGTTATCTGCTAAAATAAAAATGAAATGCTTTAGATTTTTTTCAACATGTTTTTTTAACTCCAAAGTTGCGGGACATGTTTGTACGCATACTTTTTCTGTCATGTGTATATATGTCGTTGCCGCTGTCGTCATTTACTGCTGCTTTTGTTGTTGCTGCTATTTTTATAGCTGATGTTGTTGTTGCTGCTATTTTTGTTGCTGCTTTTGTTGCTGCTGTTGTTGTCGCTGCTATTTTTGTTGCTGCTGTTGTTGTTGCTGATGCAGTTGTTGTTGCTGCGATCGTCCTTTCTTCTAATGTCATCTTCTTTTCGTATCAGTTTTTTGTTTGTTGATTTTTTCTTGGCTTGGAGGTGTCTGTGTTGTTTTGGCACTTCTTTATTTTTGCTTTTGGCACTTAGTTCCAGTTTAACTTAACGTAAGTTAAGTATTTTTAGGCTCTTATGGTATTTGTTTTTTTTTTGTTATTTTAGGAATTTTTTATTTTTCACATTCACATTTACTGCTAATGTTAAAGTCTTAGCATGCCTCCAATTTGATTATTTTATTTTTTTATTTTGCCGATTTCTCGACCACAAAAATTATATGTATGATCGTATGATCCTGATCAAGAATATATATACTTTATGGGGTCGGAAACGTCTCCTTCACTGCGTTACAAACTTCTGACCAAAATTTCCCCTTTGCAAGGGTATAAAAATATAATTGTATAAATATATGTATTTATTAGGGCTTAATACTACCAAAAATAATTAAAATTTAATACATATTTCATAAATATAAAAGCCTACAGCTCCTCCGCTTTTTCTCCTTACCTGGATAGTAATTTATGACGTTAGTAGAAACCTCAAATTCTGCTGGCTCTTGATCGCTATCGTCCACCTAACTTGAGCACGAATCGTAATTATTATGATCTGTAAACAGTTTGAGTTAAGTGTAGCCGGTAAATTTATACAGTTTACTAGTATTTGAAATAAGATATAAGACAAATTATTATGTTATAAATACATTAAATTTATAAATTAAAAGATTTCTTCTCACGCTCTAAAGTCACCTGTGGCGAGTCTCGAATTGATTTGTTTCCTGCAATTTCTTGTGCTTTGTTCCTGAAACTAAGATTTATAGTCAAGCTGACAATCGTTTTCTAAACAATTCAATCCTTTGTTCCTTAACATAAATAATATACATTTCACGCTTAATTTAATATTTGACGTTTATTTTAAATATCTAAAACCATATTTGTTTTCTTTAAAAAATATAAAATTATTTTAGTACAGTTGTATAATCTAAGTTAATTACTGTTATTAAAGTTTACCTGTTATACAAAAAATATGAGTTGATTCCTGTCACTTATTCAAATTTTATTAATGTTTAACTGTTTTTTTTATTTCTAATTTTTTTCTTATTTGGTAATCAATGTATTTCAGATCAAACAAATTGAAAAATCTATTCACACGGGTGAGCTGCAAATTCGAGAGCATCAACAGTTTTGGATAATGTTGCAGAATCATTTTGTTAATTTGTCCCAAAAAAGAAGCGACCAGCTAAATGAAATTCAAGTAACTCGAAAGCGTAAGTAATTTAAATTACTTTTATAATTGCGGCGAATCAGATTAAAATTACTTCACATAAACGTAGAAAGTGTAAAATATGTTCTCTAATCACTAAGAAATCGATCTTGATTCCATAAAGGAACATAAAAAGGGCAACCATTTCAATTATTTTTGTTGCATTTTTTAATTTTAAAAAAGTTTAAACATTTTAATTTGTATATTTTCCAATATATTTAACACAAATTAAGACAATGAAAACAAAATTTAAAATTTTTACACGATATTTTTTTTTTTTTTTTGCGCCGTCCTTTTATAGGCGCTGAAGGTGCCGTTTTTTCCCTCCTCGAGATCGGGTCCAAGGACCACTTTAATTCACGGTGCGTCCTCTTTGTGCGGTTCCGAAGTGCTCCGGTTTACCGTTCGACCATGATGCCCTGTGCTTGGGTCCAATGTCCATCGCGGTACCGTTAATTCACGATGCGTCCTCTTTGTGCGGGTCCGAAGTCCACAATTTACCGTCCGACCTTGTTACCCTTGCTGTGTGAGGGTTCAAGGTTCAGTATATTTTCCGTTTGACCTAGATGACCTTCACTCCTGAGGAATGTTCGCCTCCTTCGCTGTTTGCCCTTCCTTCGGAAACGTGATGAAAGTGGTGATTTTCTCCGCCCTTGATGTGTAGACTATTCGAATTCCCCGCTGACTTGTTTTCCAGATATTCCCCAGACAGTTCCCCGAAAAACTTAATCTTTCTCAAGACTGTTTCCCCCAAAAGACTTCTCATCCAGTTCCCTGAAAGACTTGAACTTTCCCACGACTGGGTGTTTCCCGCATCGCCATCAGAAAGTCAGCCGTTGATTTCGGCACTCCTTAGCCCAGTGGTCTGGACTAGGACTAGGACTAGGATTCATTACGTATCCGCGGTGATTGTTTTCTGTTTTCGTGGCCGCGCGGTTTATTTCTCGGTTGTGTGTTTGAGTTCTCCTGGCACCGTTTGCACACCGCACCCTGGTCTGCCCTTGGCCTCGGCACCAGCGCCATCAAGATGCCCAAATGTCGACACTCGTATAGGCGTGTGAACATCCGGAGTGCCGGCGTGCGGTCCTCTTTTATTCTGTCCAATACTTCCTTGGCAGGGTCTCCATGTCCACCATGAAATCCTTGAAGCTTTCCCCATAGGTTTGCTATCTTTGCCTGACCTGATCCGCCAGCCTCGCCATGTATCCTCGAGGGAGAAAGTAGTTTCGGAAGCTGTAGATGAAGTCTCCCCACGACTGACCACTCTACCTGTTCCAGAATTTCCAGTGGCTTATCGTTGCCGTTGTAGCGAAAGTTCCATTCACTGACCTTTGCGTTGTCCTGCGTGTGCGTCCTGGTACTCTCCTTACTTTCCCGGCTACTCTCCCATGCCGTCTGTTGCTTGCGATGCTTAAAACATCCAAGCTCGCTATCAAGCCCACGGTACTCAGGGCTGTTAGCTTAAACTTTGGTGTGGGCAGTTTCCGGAATATCTTTTCCTCCTCTGCCGTCTGGTCAACGAAGTCTCCCAGAGTCTTCCTCATCGACTCGACTAGATGTAACGACCTAATCGTTAGATCTTGCTCACAGTCTGTACTTTGCCGGCAAGGGGTATCGCCTAGCAGGTAGAACCGGTGGCCTAGAAAAGGTGGTCTAGCCACCTTTATCGCCTAACACCGCGCAAGGACTTCCTAAGTTCGATTTGACCACTACCTGGGACCGATGGAGGTGCCGTTATTTCCCTCCTCGAGATCGGGTCCAAGGTCCACTGCCGTACCGTTAATTCACGGTGCGTCCTCTTTGTGCGGGTCCGAAGTGCGCCAGTTTACCGTTTGACCTTGTTGCCCTTGCCGTGCGTGGGTCCAAGGTCCATCGCATTACCGTTAATTCACGGTAGGTCTCTTTTGTGCGCCAAGTTTACCGTTCGACCTTGTTGCCCTTGCCGTATAGAGTCAAATGTCCGTATATTTTTTTCCGTTTGACCTGGATGTCCTTCACTTCTCCGGCACTCTCGCCTTCTTCTCTGTTGCCAAGCCGCTCTCCTGCATCGCGATAATTTTTGAGGATTTTTAAGACTCTTCACAAACTGTCTGTAAATATGAGCGCACTTTTCAACGTCTGTTTTGGTAGTTCAGAGTTATGTTTGTGGGTATGTTTGTTATAAGTAACATTTCTATGGTAAGTCGTTCTTTGTAATGTTGTCGCTGCTTCAAGATTTGGGAAGGGTCTTAAAGTGGGCCAAAAGTGCTGTTTTTTGTATATTTGCTTGTTGTTTTATTTTAACTCTGATCTGTGTTCTAATAATAGAGTTTTTAGATTAGATTTAGTTGTTGCTACATATACGATATCACATTTCTCACTTTTGTCTCCGTTGCATGGTATTTTATATTCAACTTTGTAACGGTCCTGCTGTGCTGAGATAGTTCAACATTTTTATTTATGTCAGGAGTGGTTGCTGTAAGAGTTTCACCCGGTTCCCAGAGTATGACACGTGCGGGGTTAGGTGAAATTGAAATGTATTACGTTTATTCAACTTAAATTTACAGAGTTTAAGACAAAAATAGTGCGACGAGGCGGGTCCGTACGTCGGCGTTGTCATCTAGCGTGGTCGTTAGCCGCTACTGATCGTCCTTCGGTAGTTGCGTAGCGGTTGGCGTCCTGTGGGCGAGAAAAAAGGGCTTTGGGTTGCGACGGAAAGTATGCCTTGGCCACGTGGCCCCTCTGGACTAGGCCAGGATATGTTTCCCCTTACGTCTAGGAAGGTACGTCCCGAGACCACTGAGGTCTGCCAGGGTGAGAGAAGGTTTGGCGTCCTGTGGGCGAGAAAGACGGGCTTTAGGTGGCGCCGGAAAGTATGCTCCGGTAGATATGGTTGTGCCGGAGCGGGTGCCTCAGCCACGTGGCCCCTCTGGACTAGGCCAAGATATGTTTCCCCTTACGTCTAGGTAGGTATGTCCCGAGACCACTGAGGTCTGCCAGGGCGGCTCCGTACGTTGGCGTTGTCGCCTAGCGTGGTCGTGAGCCGCTACTGGTCGTCCTTCGGTAGTTGCGCAGCGGTTGGCGTCCTGTGGGCGAGAAAGACGGGCTTTAGGTGGCGCCGGAAAGTAGGCTCCGGTAGATATGGTTGTGCCGGAGCGGGTGCCTCAGACACGTAGCCCCCCTGGACTAGGCCAGGATATGTTTCCCCTTACGTCTAGGTAGGTACGTCCTGAGGCCACTGAGGTTAGCCAGGGTGAGAGAAAGTTTGGAGGCCACTCAGGTCTTTCAGGTTATGCGAGACTGGTTTGGAGGCCACTTAGGTCTTCCAGGTGATGAGAGAAAGCTTTGAGGCCACTTAGATCTTCCAGGTTATGCGAGAGGGGCTTGGAGGCCACTTAGGTCTTCCATGTTATGAGAGAAAAGTTTGGAGGCTACTTAGGCGTCTTCCAGTGTACGAGTCGAGTCGCATCCCACTGTGGGTCTGCGAAGGTTAGTTCGGCGAGCCGAGTGGGACCCGAGCGGGTGATCGACTCGGTGAACCGAGTGATGGCTTGAGATTGGAGTCGGCTGCCACTGATGGCGGCTTCGTCCCTCGAAGTCGGGAGTGGGTGGAGGAATCCCTAAGATCGTCTGTCACTGATGACGGTCGGTCTTTCTGGGAGTGTGTAATGGAAGGAAGGGGAAGGTTAGCTAACTACAATTTGGACGGGTTACTAGACCCTATCCTAAAAAAGACTCTACAATTAACTCCCAGAGAGGTTGCTCACACCCAAACGTAAGGCTCACTTTCTCCGATCGCTGTCGGTTGCAGAGTCCGTTGGAGTGGGCAACCGGTCCCTTTTTATACCCGTTGGCCCCGATTAGCGTAGCCGTACAACGGCAAAATCCCGTGTCATGCGACTTAGCGCGTGTGGCCACGTGGTCGTAGGCCAGTGTGCCCAGCTATTCCTTTTGGTGCGCCCGCCTGACTATTTGAATTTGAATTTGTTTCGCTTCATACTTTTATTATCTTTTAACCTAAACTTCATGCTCTTCTCTTAACCTAGGCTTATTATTATACTTTATATTTCCTATTATTTATTTAAATATATTGTGCGCTCTGGAGTGTCACATTTTATTGTTACATTCTGAGTTTTTAAGACGTTTTGATAGTCTTGGAATATATGTTATGGACATGTTTTGTGTAGGTTCTGTACATTTTGTTTTCTGTTCCATGTTGTTGTATTTTTTAATTAAATGGTTTGGGAAATCGTTGTCTTTTTAAATCACTCTTATTTCATTTTTGGTTTTTCATGAAATATTTTGTCCGAACCTACGGCTGTACTAAAAATCATTGTTTTGGGCTGTTTGGTTGTATAATATTCCCTGTCTATGAACCATTGAGTCCAAATATGCCAGGCCTCCCACGTCTTCCTGTTCCAGTATGAATTTTATATTTTTATTGAAAGAGTTTAAAGCGTCAAGTGTGTGTTGTATTTCGTCTTCTTTTACTATTGCGATTAAATCATCCACGTACTTCGTGAAAAGTCTTGGTTTTGTCCTAGTTTTTATACCCTTGCAGAGGGTATTATAATTTTGGTCAAAAGTGTGCAACGCAGTGAAGGAGACATCTCCGACCCTATAAAGTATATATATTCTTGATCAGGATCACCTCCTGGGTTGATATAGCCATGTCCGTCTGTCCGTCTGTCTGTCCGTCTGTCTGTCCGTCTGTCTGTCCGTCTGTCTTTTTCTACGCAAACTAATCTCTCAATCAATCCGACCTATCAAATTTCATAAGGATCGGCCGACTATATCCTATAGCTCGGAAATGTCATAACTTTCGTGTTTGTAAAGTTAGGATTTCCTATGGGTTTTATATTTGGCCAATCAATCCGACCAACCAAATTTCATAAGGATCGGCCTACTATATCCTATAGCTGCCATATAACTGATTGATCGGAAATGTCATAACTTGAGTGTTTGTAATGTTAGGAAGCTGGGATTTCCTATGGGTTTTATATTTGGCCAATCAATCCGACCTATCAAATTTCATAAGGATCGGCCGACTATATCCTATAGCTGCCATATAACTGAACGATTGGAAATGCCATAACTTTGGTGTTTTTAAAGTTAGAAAGTTGTGATTTTTTATGAGTATTAAGAATGCATTATATGAATAATTTTGGAGATTATAATTTACAGAGTATTCTGCAAGGGTATATCAACTTCGGTTCCGCCCGAAATTAGCTTTCCTTTTTTGTTTTGTTTTAATATCACACTTGTTTCAAAGTATTGTCTAATAGCTCCTCCATTACTACGCCTGCAGTGATTAGTGAAGCAGGGGATCCCATCGGCATTCGATCGATAATTGTTCCTGCCTCCAATATGTTGTTCATGTTTTGATTGTAAATATCCTTAGTCATAGCCAATGTCTTGTCTCCTTTGTCAGAAATTAAAATTAGTATCCCGTCATTTTCCCCTAAAAACTTTCCCGAACTGACGTCGTATGGTCTTTGATAAGTAAAAAGAATTTAGTACGCGACTCTTCTTGTTGCCTTTACCTGTAAGAGTATGCACCAATTCCTCCGCTCTTCTTTTTTTTCTATTGTTATCGCAAACTTTGGGAACTCCACATTCGTTTTCTTAACAAGCCAATCGTTAGTTTTGTTGTTATTCGTGAATATTCCATTTCTTTTGTAGTTTCCTATATTTGCTCTCATGTCTCTCTTTCAGTGTTGTTGTTAGTTTATTCGCTACATTTCTCTCGCTTTTCAGAAACGTATGTAATTCAGCTGATTCTAACTGTCTCTCCAGAATTGCTTTGGTTTCCTTTACCTTTTTGGTTTGTTCCTTCATTAAGTCGTGTTTGTGTTTTATTATAATGCTTAATACTTTTTGTGGAAAATAAGTGAATGTCTGGCTAAAGTTTTTCTTATGTCTGGATGTGCGTCATTGTCAAATCTAAATAGCTTATTACATTTCGTTGTATTCTGTAAAAAATTCGGAATTAACTGGGACTTTCTGCATTTTAACAAGAAGATAATACTAGCTTTTAATTTTATTTATTTTTTATATGTTGTATGGATTTTTCTTATTATGTCCTTATAGTTGTTATAGTGATTTTTAAAATATTCGCATATCCCATGTTTATGTTGGTGCATACGTGTATTTTTGTTAGAGACCTTTTGATGATTATTTTAAAGTTAATCCGGTTCGAGGTCGACGGTTAAAAAATTTAAAACAAAAGTTTTTAAATTATATTTTTTCAATATATTTCGGTTGCAACCATCATAAAACACATAAAAATAACATGAATTTAGAAAAAGAAAATTTAAAATTATTACTCCTCATAATTTAACACGTCTGCACCGTCGTACGTGGAGATTAATATTAATTTTATTTAAGTAAATGTCAGTAAATATGAGAGCAATTTTCAACGTCTGTTTTGTAATAAAGTCTTATGTTTGTGGGAGTGTGTGTTATTTGTAACATTTCTATGGAAATCGTTTTCTATAATGTTGTTGTTGTTCCAAAATAGTCGGCGCTTCAAGATTTGGGGTGTGACCGCTGGTCTCACGGTGGTCCATAAGTGTTTTTTTTGTATATTTCCTTGGTATTTTAATTTTAAATCTGATCTGTGTCGTGATAATCGAGTTTAGATTTAGTTGTTCCTACATACTAGGTTGTCAAATAACTTCCTTCCGTTTTTTTTCTCTTTATTCAATGCTTTATAAAAATTGATACAGTGAACGCTGAAACACTACATCCCTCCTGTTGGCCAATTATGGTCGTATCTGGTCGCTTCAAGCGGTCCAGTTGTTCGCAGTAGATGGTATGGTCTGGCCATATGGGAGCAGCTCATAGTTTATGATTCCCTTCCAATCCCACCAAACACAGAGCAAAACTTTCCATTTTTCGTCGCCAGTCACTATCGCATATCGTTGATTCTTTTAAACAGGTTATTTTGCGTCAAATCATGCGGCACCCGAACATCCAGCTTTTTTTGTATCCAGACTTTTGCAGATGGTTTAAAACGGTTTGGTGACTAACTCCTATCTCCTCGGCGATGTCACCAGATGTCACATGCCGGTCTAGCTCGATGTTTTCCATGATTTGATCGGTATTTGTCGTCACAGGTCTTCCCCCGGTTGGCTTATCTATGGTGTAGTTTTCACCGGCTCTGAAACGTCGAAACCATTCCTCCGCGGTTCGAAGTGATAGAGTACCATACCTAGTCTACGATCTAAGAATATAAAATAATTTTTTTTTAATGAGACCATTCACAATTTTTCTTAATATCAAAATTTACGAAAAAAAATTCTCGCTGCCGGCCCCTGACCATTGCGGGACCCGGGAAAATGACCCGCCAGTCCCCCCTCTCAACGGGCCTGGCTGTACGAATCGTTTTGTCATTTTGCACAGTACTTTTGACTAAATTCTTCAAGTAACGTTTTCGAGTTTTTTTGTTGTTGGGAAAATAATATATTTATTTTTGCAACAACAAATAACTCGGATTTAGGGCAATCAAGGATTTTGACTTTAAAGTGCCTTTAAAAATCGGAAAAAATTAAAAAATAGGAACTCGACAGAGTTACCTGGGGAAATTTATCCTTTAACTAATGCAATTTGATTTCTTCAATTCAAATGATTCTGTGATTAGTTACCATGTACGCAAACTACCTTTTTTCGAGGTGCCACCGGAGTTTAAATATATCTCACTCGCTTTTCAATATTTTTGGAATGCAAATTTTCACACGTATTGTTTAAATGTTTTATTATCACAGAGACTATTCGTATCGCCAATAAAATTCGTAAATTCGTAAACCGTACTAAAATTAACTATTTTAATAAACATTCTTTACTGTCTATGAATCTCGTTATTTATTAGATCTTCTCATTAGGGCATGAAGTAAGAAACAGTATAGCGGTTTCATTTGCTCTGACCGCTCTCTCGAGAATCTTTCCAGTGATGACACAAAAAAACGACAGTTTTTCATTTATTCGTCTTTCGGACGTTGATGCACTATGATCAGCGCAAACAAGTGGCCCTTACGACACCAAGCAGTGCTTGTTACGCTCGGAGCCTAATAGGCGTGAAAACGAGATCGCGAGAAGTGAAAAGCACAATGTAGAAGCGGACAGACTAAGATAAGAATACGTACGAGACTAATACTAATTTTGTGCTAAGTAAGATAAAATTAATGATTTATATAGTTTGTGTAGTCTATTATAGTCGTTACACAGTACTCTAAACGGTTCATGCATATCAAAGTTAGATCTACAAATATTTAATGTAAGAGGAACATAGTTCCTGGTAATTTTATTAGGCACGGAGAAGCTTATGCGACATCGTTCCACGATTTACTAAGGATGGTAGATTAATTCGGAGAAGTCTACTAGAGTAGGATGGAAAAATAGGGCTTGCATTCCAGTTAAGGCCCCGTAGAGCAAATAATAAAAAGTTCTTTTGCACAGACTCTATCCGGTCTATATGTACACCATACTGAGGACTCCAAACTGCTGAACAGTACTCCAGGATTGGACGGACTAGTGAAATGAACAGAGTCTTTGTAACATAGGGATCATCGAATTCCTTTGACCACCTTTTAATAAATCCAAGTACTCCCCTGGCTTTATTCACCATAGAAGTAATATGGTCACAAAACTTAAGTTTAGGGTCAAGGAGGTCGCCAAGGTCATCAACAGGCGTAATTCTAGACAACGCGCAACCACGCAGCGTATACGTTGCATGTTGTGGGTTCACCCGAAAAAATGTCATTAATAAAATAAAATTCTTCGAAAGTTAGTAATTCAGACGAAAAGGTGGAGTCGCAATCAGGACTCCACCTCCCCGTGTGGACTGACGATCAAGCCTATAAATTGTGTACTTACCCGGGAGAATTTCGGAGCTAAGAATATCCGGCCTTAACCAGGTCTCTGTACATACCATAATATTATATGGAAATGAAAAACTATCCGAGTACAATTTAGTCAGCTTACTAAGTAAGCCTCTTGTATTTTGATAGCAAAGACGAAAAGAGGAGGCTATTTTTTTGGGATAGAAGAGGATGTGGAGGGTGCTGGGGATGGTTCTTTAATAGAATTTTCCATTTCCCCTGAACTATTCTTTTTTCTCTTAGCTTCGTACTCTTCTACAAATATGCCCTCGTTCCCGAAACTGGTGGAGCACACAGATGCAAAAAGAACACAAGGAATACCAATCTTAAATGACGATACTTTCCTAGCATAAGATAATGTAAATTGTTCGACCTTCAAATCATCAACTTTGATTTTGTTGCGGATATAAGCCGTAATATCCAGTGATGAGAGGTCTGGGGCGAGCCGTGAAACAAATACATGTTTTAGCTGGGGCACCCGAACACAAGTAACCGTGTTTGGTACAACACATGCAACTCTTTTTGGTACTACAGAATTTGTATCTGTACTACCAGTATCGGGCGGTAATCCGGACGTTAAGTCCACATGTGGTGTTGGGGCCACTACTTTATTTTGATCGGACAGAGCGGAAGTACCTAGCGGAGCCACTTCGATTCCAGCAACTTCGGATACCGAATCACTTTTTGCCCCCGATCTTAGTACCATTTGAGTGGCGCTTAAGATTGGCAGCTGAGCTGGAATCGAATCGCGGGCAGCAGGTTGCACGGCACCTGTCATAGAATGCCCACCGACCGCGACTTTTTTGCGCTTTGGGGAATCGGGCTCAGCTAGCATGCGGCTAGTGAGCTGCGATTCAAGTGCCACGAGCAGTTCCGTATTTTTACGGCAGTTCCGGATTAATTCCGTAACACTGCTTTTTGTGAGCCGCCTAATAGTTATTGCCTGGATCTCGTATACAATGCATTCATCGCAGTAGTAGCGTAGGCCACTCCTCTTATCGATGGCATCACGAACCAGGCCAGAATAGCCAAGACACTTTGGGTGATAAATTTTATCACATGTATGGCAGGGAATACTTTGCTGTCCAGCCGAGATAACTTTCTTGCAATTTTGAAATGAACAGAAAGCCATTTTTGCTGACCACGGACCACTGTGCACTATAGCGGACAAAAAAATCGAAAGCGCTCAAGAACTATTTAATGAGAGATCAAGCAGAGCGACAGGGCGGGAGCGAAACACCGAATAACTTTGATGTTAGGCACCACGAAACGATATAGAAACGAAAAGAGAGAGAGAGCGGGATTATTAACCGATTAACTCCGGTATAAAACACCTCTGGGAGATATTACCATTGGAGTGCGTGCCGTTTCAACAGAGATTTAAATAAACCCCGGTGGTTTCAATAAGAAACCAAGACGCAAAACCTATTGATACAAATGTTGATAATACATCAATCCAAATAATCAATGAGTGGAACGCTAACGCGATGGAGTTCAAGTCTTTCATAGGAGCAGCTATGCAAGATCTAATGCGTAATCAAAACCTATTGATACAAATGTTGATAATACATCAATCCAAATAATCAATGAGTGGAACGCTAACGCGTTTCACAGCATAAACTTGAGTTATCTATATTCCTGCTTGACAAACATAACGACGTAATGTTGCTCTTAGAAACACATCTCAAAAATAAAAAAGTAATAGTAAGATAAATTTTGTGCCAATGAAGCTAGTATTAACCGTTTTAAGAGCGGCAGAGAGTCAAGATTTGAGATTATAGGAAAAAATCTATTATAGTCAGAACCCAATACTTTGAAAGGCTCATGCAAGGCATAGTTAAATCTACAATGATTTAATATTAGGGGAATATAATTTCTAGTTAATCTACCTGGCACAGAAAAGTTTAGCCGACTTACCAAGTCGGGGGAGTCAATATCACCATGTATAAGGTTATAAAGGGAGGGTAAATTAATCAACAGAAGTCTACTAGAATAAGAAGGTAAGTTAAGATTTGCATCCCAGTTTAGGCGTCGTAAAGAAAAAAGAAGGAAGTTTTTTTGAACAGACTCAATACGACCAATATGTATTCCGTATTGTGGACTCCAGACGGGAGACCCATACTCCTCTGGCTTTATTAACCATGGACGAAATGTGATTATAAAATTTTAGTTTAGTAAAATCGCTTACAAGAGTTGTTTTATTCAAAGAGCTGCCACTTAACGTGTAAGTCGCGTATATCCGATTGACCCGATAAAAAGTCATCAGCTTGCAATTGGATGCGTTTAAATTTAGTAAATTATCTCGGCACCAGTTTTGAAAGTTATATAGATCGGATTGCAAGTCTAAATGGCAGGAAATGTCCTTATAATGCAGGCACAACTTAACATCATCTGCGTACATAAGTACGCGAGAATGACTTCTAATTGAGGGAAGATCGTTAATAAATAATGTAAAAAGTGACGGACCCAGGCGGCTCCGTTGGGGGACACCGGAGGTAACACAGAGAATTTCAGAAATTGAATTTTTAAAAAGGACCCTTTGTGACCTGCCATTTAGATAACTTGAAATCCATTTAAGCAGATCAACTGGAAAACCTAACAGGTCAAGTTTTTTAATAAGAAGTAAGCTATTTACAGAGTCAAATGCTTTACTAAAGTCAGTGTAAATGACGTCTGTTTGAAAACTACTATTGAAACCTTTTATCACAAATGTAGTGAGCTCTAGAAGGTTTGTGATTGTGGATCTACGTTTAATAAATCCGTGTCGACACGGAGAAATTATTGATCTGCAAAGGTGCTGCAAATGAGGAGTAATAATTTTTTCAAAAAGCTTAGGAATAGCTGACAATTTAGAAATATCTCTGTAGTTACTGGCTTCTAACTTGTTACCTTTTTTGAAAAGAGGAATAACAAATGATTCCTTCCAAATATTTGGGAATTGGGAGGTTTCTAGAGATAAGGTAAACAACTTGTGAAGAGGTTTGCACAGGGCCTTAGCGCAATACCTAAGCACGTACCCAGGAATACCATCGGGCCCTGGCGAATAAACAGGCTTAATACGAAGAAGATCCAAAAGAAGAAAGCTTTCTGTTAAAGTGGGACAGAATATGAGGTTTGACTTGGACATGGTGTAAGAATAAGGCTGTGATGAATAATCTAAAGTAGAGTAAGTCGTTTGAAAAAATTGGGCAAATAAATCGGCTATTGCCTGATCTGTGGTTGCCGTCATGTTTTCGAACGACAGAGAGGAAGGATAAGAATTAGATTTACGCTTGGTGTTAACGAAATTATAAAACTGTTTCGGGTCTTGAGAGAACTGGACCTTACAACGGTTTAAGTAACTATTATAACACTGAGAATTAAGCACAGTAAATCTTGACCGAGCACTTAAATATCTAGTAAAAACAGATTGAGAACCGGTATTTTTATATTTCCTAAAAAGTCTGGACTTTACATTTCTTAAGTGTGTCAACTCTTTGCTAAACCAAGGTGATTTAT